>AFFK01017072.1:0-13195 GCA_000239455.1 Strigamia maritima | reverse complement strand
GTTTTCTTTATTTTTAAATTTAGGCTGCTGAGCCATTGAACTAAAAGACATCTAGTTTTTTTGTTGGTCCATGGAATCAAGCATGATTTAAAAATCTTTGATTCATTTTTTGAAGTATGTTATCTAATTTGTGTTACTTTGTTTAAGTATCCAATGAATACGCAGATTAATAGGGATAGTTTTGCGACGGAAGCGCCGAGTCTGAAAGAATATGTCACGTAGTCGATCAAACAATCCAACTCGAAGATTTGTTCATTAAAAATTAAATGGAAAATTAAATTTTTATAAAAATTGGAATTTAGGATCAAGTGAATTTCACATCGGTTTTCAAAAGATTATGTAGTTTGTCGTGTTCCACCGATTGGGAGCAGCTTTGGCTATCAATAGTATTTACACCAAATTACGGTGTTATTGAATAATTTTTATTTTTTCAGTTTTTAATTATTTTATTTAATTTAAATCACAGAGAAGATGAAACGTTGATTAGTGAAACGTTTTCATGGTGGATTTACAGTATCATTTTGTACGGAGTTTAGCCATGGCACATCATGACGATACGAGTTTCGCCACGAAAACGCAATATAATGCTGTACTTGATCATATTCAACGCATTATTTGTGTTAAAGCGAATTTAACGAATCAACAAGACTCTTTGGTAGTAAAAATAGTAATAGTAAATAGTTAAAAATAGTTGGCGCCATTTGAATTCAGTTTCAGAAAGTCTCGCTAGTCGGCACACCATAAAAACCGCATGCGCAGTGTGTGAATTTGAAATGGCGGACAGTCATCGGACCCAACTTTTGTTTAAAAATAATAATTCTGTTGATTATATTGTCGATTATTTTAATTTTATGTTTAGGGATGAAACATCTGGGAGTGGCAAAGAGTTGAAGAACGAAGCAAAAAAAATGCATTATGGGCCGGTTTGGCAGATAACGAAATCGGATTAAAGTAATGAAATTCGAATTTGAGTGTAAAAATACAAAAAAAAATAATTATTATTTGTTTCCTGATTTTAGATTACTCGCGACGGACTACTGGAGTCACGAAACCCTCACGCCAACCACAACACTAGACCGCACTCTTGCCATTCTCGACAACCTTTATTACCCATCAGTCGAGCAACATTTTCTAGGCTGCGGCAATTTCTTGCTTCTAGAAATGGCATCTCAAAGTCCCGATTATAACCGCAAAATCTTCGAATACTTGCTAACCGAGTACAATTTCGTTGACAAAATACGGTAATTGAGTAATTTTTGGCGGAAATTCGACGAAATTCGACATTCTTAATGTATTTCGACAAAATTTGACAAATTCTTAAGTGTATTTCGACGAAATTTGACGATTTTTTAAAATTGTTTTTCAAAAAAATTATTCGATTCTTTATATATAATACGTGATACATTAATACATTAAGAATTTGTCAATAATTTTGTCGAAATACATTAAGAATTCGTTAAGAGTTTTTTGTCACTAAACTACCGTCAAACGGTATAATTCTATAATTAAGCCACGAAAACAATTTTTTTATTTTAATTTGTTTCTCGGCGAACCAACCATTTGACTGGTGCGTGAATTCTCCATTTGATCTTGCTTTTATTTTTGATATTGGCATCTGCTTGTTTTTACGACTTCAACATTAAATGTTAATCTTTTAAAAAAAAAAAAAAAAAAAAACAAAACTTGCAAAATTACTCATGTTGTATGGTTTTAAATGATGCTTGATTCAATGGACCAATTAAATCCGTGATGCTGTAATTCCTTAAATAAAATTAAAATTAAAACCTAATATGCTTTCAAACCTCGCGGTTCTCATCAGTAGACACTGGCGTCTAGAGCAATTGGTCTTAATGAAGATTGAATGTCAAATAAACAAATAAAGACAATTATACAGACACGTCAGATATAAAATACAGTATCTGACGTGTCTGTATAATTGTCTTTATTTGTTTATTTAATATTCAATCTTTATTATCTAATTGCAATTACAAACATCAATGATTAATACGCGTATCAATCATTGATGTTTGTAATTACAATTACGGTACTCTTTGAATGATTAAATTAAATTAAAAATTAAATGAAAAAAAAACTCAAAAATTCAAAATTTTGAAAATTCAAAATTTTGATTGTTGATTCAGTTATATTCTTTTGCTCTTCCTCGTCTAGGGAGTTATGTGCAGATTAGTGATAATTACAGTGGCAAATAATAAATTTGTTAAATCCAATCGACAATTGCGACAAGGTTTGGCCTCTTGATTTGGACTTGCATCGCCTGGACCAGGTGGTACAATGGGCCACCCACCTGCCCAATTGGATTCATCTCAATTCGAATTCTTTTCGGATGAAACGTAATCCAATATCCTAGCGGAATAACAGCACCGGAGGAACACGGTGCGACGAGACTCAGACTGCAAATACAACAAATTAAAAAAACAAGTTAGTAAATATGACAACAATAAGCTATACTCTATTTATTATTTCGTGCGCGAAACTCCCATTGGTCAATGACCTATATTGTACCGAAAGTATATATTGCGGTATCTTATTTTAATCCTCTAGTCGATCCGAGTTTTGTTTCGTAGCTAAAAAATGCACGCAGCAATACAAAAACCCAAATGTAAATAATTTTTTAAAAATATTTTACGAGCATTTTCATTTGTTAACAATGGCATGCACATTTTTGGACTACAAAACAATGATTTTTCGACTCGGCTCAACTAGAGGATTAAAATAAGATACCACAATGTATACTTGGAGTACAATATAGGTTATTAACCAACGGGAGGTTCGTGCACGAAATGATAAATAGTTATAGTAAGTATTATTTTGCATGACATTGTGATTTAATAAGACGTGAAAATTGAGCGAAAACGCTTAAAGGTCAAGTGCAGTCTAAATTTAATTTTAATGCGCGTTAAGAGTGTTAACAATAACTTATGTTTCATTTTTTTAAAAATATTTTATTGTTGCACATTTATCATTATACAACAATTCCAATATTCCTTCTCCACAACGTAAAGCATCATGGTCATGGTCTAATGACATTCCCAATTCTAAAAATCAAATGATCCAGAACTAGTTCTTAGGTTTGGTCGAATTTCAACTCTCTGCGCATGTGCGTGAATATGAATGTGCATGCGTGTGAATATGCACACGCACAGATGGTTATTTTGGTAACAATCAGAACTGCTGACGTCATTCAATCCTTGCTCGACCATGATGCATTCATTGCGTGAAAACAAGGCGAGCCAACTGGACATTGTTTTGTTTAATAAAATAATAAATGTGCAACAATAAAATAATTTAAAAAATGAAATATATGTTATTGTTAACGCTCTTTCGCGCGTTAAAATTAAATTTTAGACTGCACGTGACCTTTAATTGACTTTCAAAGACAAATCATTTCACTAAGTTAAGTTAAGTTTCATGCAAAAAATGAAAATGTAGAAAATCGATTGAAACAAACCTTGGTCTCAACTTTTAATTTAAATTCGGCCCGGTTGCAACAGGGTCCACACATTGTTGCCACGCTACGTCCGCATTAATTACAGTCAGCCGGCGTTGGAACTCGGATTCCGGTGGCGGCAGATAATTCGAGCAGACTATGACGGACATGACGCTAAAAATCTCCGATTTTATTTTTTCCCTTTGTTTGCAACCGGAGCCGAATTGCCTTCAAGCAGCCTCAGGCTCGTTTCTCTGATGTCTGCGCTGTTGAGGCCGCCCGCCGCGCAGTCCGAGATGTAGATCATTTGGTGGAAGTCGTCCAAGCCGCTGAAAGCAAAATGGCCCTCGGCCATCGACGGCTTGAACGCCTTCACCACGCTCGGACAGAACATCTCCGTGAAGTACGTCTTTCCGACGCCGCTTGGCCCATGCAGAAAGAGGTTCTTTCTGCACGGGTGTCCCTGGATGTCCGTTGTCATGTCGGTGAGCAAAAACTTCTTCAGGGCCCAAATCCACGTGCCGGGCCGCACCACGTAATTCGTCTCGAAGTGTGCTCGCCGCCCAACACGTAGCTCAATCTGCTCAGCGACGACGAATTCGTTACGCACTTCCTCGTGCACCAATGGCAGTTTGTCGTGTGTAGTATGGCGAAAGACAAACGGATCGTTTGCGATCGACATTCGTTTGCCACGGGTGCGCTCTGCCCAAGCGATGGTCTGGTAGTACTCGTCAGTCTTGTCGATTGATATGTTGTGCATGAGCGCGCTGCGGTCGTACTTGGAGACGTACCGTATGCCGGCGCCCTTTCCGGTGACGGCCACGTTGACCTGTCGCACGTTAACGGACGTCTCCTCGCCGAGCTGCAGCTCGCGACGCACGAGACGCTTTAACTCCGTGTAGTGGGTTTCACGGAGCAAGCGGCAATAAACGTGCAAGTGGTGGGGATGCGCTTGACTTCCCGCCGCGGCGAGGTCGTGATGGTCCTCGCGCGCCACGAGAAGCTCCTGGCAAAATGGCCTCAATGCACGCATTACCGCTTCTCTTGTCTCGTCGCATCGGTTTATTGTCACGATGTAGACGCGCCTGGCGTCGGCGCTCGGCGTCACATCTTGTGTCGTCGTCGTCGTCGCCGCCGGCACCCGTCCGCGCGCCTTTTCCCTGGCTCCTCCTCTCATCGCTGTCCGCACCGGTGGCGAGAACACTTGGTCGCCGTCGTTGCTGTCGGAGCTGTCTTCATCTCCGCTGTGCCCGGTTCGTCCTGTAATCTGTCAAAACAAAAAATATTAGTTAGTTAATGGGTCGATTTGGGTTTAAAGTAACAGTTGGTTTAGTAAACCGCAGTGTCACCTCATATCCAATGTGGCGGGTCAGGTGCCCTCGTGGGCAAGGCTGCAGTTGTCGTTGCGGCTGCTGCTGTGGCTGCTGCTGTGGTTGCTGCTGTGGCTGCATTTGCATCTGCAACCCCGATTGAGATGGTCCTTCCATCGGAAGTGGGAACCTCAACGGTTGGGCATCTGGCACACGCACCGGCTGCTCGGCTAGCCGTGGTCTGCCTCGATGAGCATCCGCCCCAACTCGGTGTGGTCTGCTCATGTCGTCTGGGTCTGTGTGGAAAGAGTGGGAAAACTTGGATGTTAACTTTTAGGTGCTTGGAGATGGCTTTCCACCTGGTTTTCCACAGGAAGCCAGGCATCAAGCCATCTTTGTGCCGAATTGTCTTTGTGAGACAGAACTTCATTATTTCACTAACGCAATTTTGTTTTTCATTCAGGCCATGCTAGCTTTGTGACATGGGGAACCAATCCACAGTCGAATACATCATATCTCATTCAAATTTGGGTGTGATAACAATTTAGGATGACACGTTTGTTAAACTTTATTATTTCATTTCATGCCCAAACTTAAATCCGACTGGTTTATGATGTCGCAAGACTTGAAATAAGATGAAACACGATTATAAAAACAAACTCTCAACTTGTTTATTCGTTTCGATGCCTCGATGCCAACCTGACATGTCAGGACATGCATCTTGGTGGTACAGGAAGTCTGTTAGCCTATGGGCTCCAAATCCTAAGGTTTCACGTGTTCAGGTGTCGAAAACTGATCCAAAACGACCAAAATACGCACTTCTGATTTTTTGACGCAACTTTTCGTTTTTTCGACGCCGAATCTCGATGTTGCCGGACGGCACGGCACTTTCCCGATGTTTGTCGACCCACGAACTCAACGAAACACGACGCACGTTGTCCATAGCTCCTCGGCGGCGCTCGGTTCGTAAAACTTTCACACAGGCGCCGCTTATAACAACAGCACGCTCGCCACAATAACGTTGTATTCAATATTTTAAACGAAACGAACAAACGTACATGGGTTTTATCTTTTTAAAAGCCATCATGCCAACCTGGCATAGGTGCCGCCATCTTGGCGCACTTATACAAGGTGAACCAGCTGACGCTCCAATAGAAAAAGTAAGTCACAATCAGTTACTGCTTGACAAATTTAGTTATTAAACACGTCTAAATCTAGTTATTAAATGACACACAAACGGGTAAAGATACGGACATAAATTGATGCTAATCTGTTGTCGCAACTCGAGTATGAAATCAATTTACATGGGGCCAAAACAAACTAATACACCCAGGAAATGCAACTGGCATAATCTCAAATAGGTAAAAGAACAATTTCGATTTACAACAACACAATACTAGTCAATTACTGTTGGGTATTTTGACTTTCCCGTTGAGCCAAAACCTTGGTCACACGTGTAGCACTCGTCACAGTCCTCTAATATGTTGTGACGGTCGCTAAGCAGACGTACAATAGGCTGTCTCGAGTTGATGACAACAATGAGTCTATGCGAGTTAGGCTTAACTACGAACCAATCAAATCAATGAAATCAAATTAACCAAATAAATATCTCTTCACGCGCAAAACCCACATGACCCAACAATTACACCTTCCTCCAACACTTCTTCTACTTCTGTTGGTGCCCTCCCCACCATTCCTTTCGATTTCTTCGCTGCTTTCCCCGTTGCTTCCTCCGCTGCTCTCCTCTCGGTCGCTTCCTCCGCTGCTCTTCCTTCGGTCGCTTCCTCTGCTGTGAACGTACTGGCCAAAATTCTATGGTTGCACGGTTAAAAATTATGAATAACCGGCTCAAACACGTATTCGGAATTTTGACGCATTTTTCAAGCTTTGATGTCGTTTTTCCTCGGTTCCGGTCGGCACGGCACTTCCATACTATCCGTTAACTCGTAAAATTAATGTATCGCGACGTACGCTGTTCGTCCCTTCTACACAACACACGGCACAAGAAAATACAATGTACGGGCGTCGTTTATGATTGTACAAGTGTCACAATAACGTCAGATACGATTTTAACAAATGAAAATGAACTTATTGTTTAATAAAATAAAATACATTGATGCCAACCTGGCACGCGTGCCGCCATCTTGGCGGTTAACGGTAATAGTCACAATCAATAATTTTGATACAACATAATTCGAGTATTTTTAAAATGACATAATTCCCTCTTCTCCAACACCCTCGGCTGCTTCCTTCGCTTCCTTTGCTCCTCTCTCCTCCGCTTCCTCCGCTCCTCTCTCCTTCGCTCCTCTCTCCTCCGCTCCTCTCTCCTCCGCTCCTCTCTCCTCCGCTCCTCTCTCTTCCGCTTTCTCCGCTCCTCTCTCCTTTGCTTCCTCTGCTCCTCTCTCCTCCGCTTCTTCTGCTCTTCTCTCCTCCACTTCCTCTGTTGCTTTCTCCTCGATTGCTTCTGGCCAGTCTTCTGTGGCCACAGAAAACTCTTCTGTGACCACAGCGTCTGCTTTGTCTTTTTGTTTCATTAACTTCACTAATTGTAGCCGGAAATCCTTTCTGTAAAACACACTTGCAAACAATTAGAACACAGTTTTGGTTTGGCATTGCACACTGTCCTTACCGTCGTTTCTTTTCACGCTTGAGGGCTGCCCCCGCCGCGTTGGCTCGCTTCATCATTTCACTGCAATGGTTTCGTGCCCTGCCAACCGCTTTCTTTGCCTCTTCATAGAGCGCAAACGCCTCATTTCTTTCCTTTTGTCGTCGTTCCAGTACCTGCACAAATTTGGAAAAATATGTGACATTTGAAAAAATTGTATAACCACCTTAACCAATTTATCTTACTGGCAATTCAAGCTTTAAATGCTCGCGGATCTGTTGTCCGCGTGCATCTAGGTCGACACTATCCTGGGCCGCTTGTGTCATTGTCTCTGAAAATACAGATTTTTTAAAATTTTTCATATTGTTGTCTGCTTGGTTAAATGTATGGCAGGTCCCTACATGGCCATAAAACGTTGTGAAAACGTTCCAGTTCTCCTGGCTGTTTAACATGTATTCAATAGTATCATTTGCCATTCATTGAATGCAACCAATGCAGTTAAACCACTGAAGAAGACCAATGAATAATTGAAAGCACTGTAGTGACCAATTATTGGTCGCCAGTACTATGGTTTTGATTGAAGAAATTTATTTAAAACTAGCATATCATTATTGCTATTTAAAAACAATCTTATTGATTAAATGTATATATATATATATATATATCTGAATCTGATGACACTTTTTTGGGGAAAAAAACCAGCAAATGACAATATGAAAACATGAGACATCCAAAATGAGATAAACCAATTCTAAAACTGAATGAAACCCCTCAAAAAAACTTTTAGTAAGGGTTTCGAAGGGTTTTAAACGACGCTTGATCCAATAAACCAATTAAAACCGTGATGTTGTAAACTCTCTAAGGGTTTTATTCCATTTACTGATAATTTTTGATTTTTAAAGATTTAAAATTCTAGATTTAGAATTATTTACGTCTAAATTTTGAATCCTTGAAGTCTGATGAAATTTGAATTTTTTGAGGTTTGATGAATTTTGAATTTTTGAGGTCTGATGAATTTTGAATTTTTGAGGTCTGATGAATTTTGAATTTTTGAGGTCTCATAAATTTTGAATATTTTTGAGGTAAAATGTGACAAAGTTTGAATCTTTAAAGTCTAAAAAATGCTTATCCTTGGTTAGGTTATTCAACCAAGGTGTCACAAGTGTGTGGTTAAAACACTTGAAATGACTGCAAATTTTGGTCCAGCAGAGTATTTACGTGACCGTTACTTACATTTTATCATTCAAAGACCAAGTGCTCTAGATGCCAGTGTCTACTGAGGAGAATCGCGAGGTTTGAAAGCACATTAGGTTGTTTTATGACATATCTGTATAATTGCCATCAAATAATTCTTTTTTGTATTTAGATTATTTTTGAAAGATAATGGTATCTATAGATTTTTTAAAGATGTTTATTGTCGCAAACCCTTTAATTTGATCTCTCTCTAATTAGTTGAAATTATGTTATAAAAATTATTTTGTATCACAAACAGCTCACTTGAGCTCAATGAGGGACATTGTTGGACAGTTGTTGGCCGCAAGACGCTGTTACTGACGTAACCGTTCGAAATTCTAATGATAAACAAATGCGATATATGTCACAACTGGTAACCCATCACATACACGAGTGCCTAGTTGATACGACTATCGTCAGAAACCCGGTCAGCAGATGTAAACTTAAAATGAAACTCGATAAAGATATTGGATCAGCCAAAACAACCACACCCATAATTGAATTTAACAGACATATTTTTCTTTCAGCTCCTCCTCATATTACTGTGATGATTTGGCACGCCTTGCATCATTTGCTTTTAGATAAGTACTCTCGAATATACGTTATGTTAAGAATAGATCCTTTGTGATTTCTTATTTTTTCTTAGGTTTAGATCACGAACGTGCCATTTGGATTATGACGTTTTTGGTTAGATGCCAATTCCAAAAGACTGGAAGAATTTAGAAGAAAAGGCCATTTGTTTTTGAAAAAAGCTAAGGTTAAGACCAAGCCACAATATGAAAACGAGGGATAAATGCGAGACCAATTCATCAAATTAAATTCATGAAATCAAACGTAAATCACCGTTTTTTTTAGTGAATCTCTCACTTTTTCACACTGTCGTCTGCTAATATAATATATATATATATATATCTGATCCTGGTCTGATGGAAAAAAAAAAGTGTCAGCAGACGACAATGTGAAAAGGTGAAAGATCACAAACTAAATGTAAAAAATCACACGTAAATCACACGTAAGAAATCACATGTAAATCACCGTTTTTTTAGTGAATCTCTCACTTTTTTCACATTGTCGTCTGCTAATATAATATATACATCTGAATCTGGTCTGATGACAAAAAAAAGTGTCAGCAGACGACAATGTGAAAAGGTGAGAGATCACAAACTAAATGTAAGAAATCACACATAAATCAACGTTTTTTTAGTGAATCTCTCACTTTTTTCACATTGTCGTCTGCTAGTCTGCTAATATAATATATAATATATATATATCTGAATCTGGTCTGATGACAAAAAAAAGCGTCAGCAGACGACAGTGTGAAAATGTGAGAGATCACAAACGTAAGAAATCACCTGTGAATCACCCGTGAATCACGTTTTTTTAGTGAATCTCTCACTTTTTTCACACTGTCGTCTGCTAATATAATATATATCCCTCAGAAGCCTATCCTATGGGTCAATTGACACAGGCAATAGTTCTAAATACAAATTTTTTTCAAAACATTTTTCAAAAAATCTGAAATCTGTAATTTTCAGACTTATAAAAAAAAAGTTATCGTAAAGAGAAAATATGAGCCCCTTAAAATCTCAGCTTAAAACATTTGCTGTTTTCACTGCATTTTTTCTATTTAGTGAGAGCGCTTTTAAAATACAACGCCACCTATATGCAAAGTAGAGAATAAACAAAGCACATGTTCAGTTCACATTTCATATTAATTGCAATTAATTGCACTAATTAGAATTAAAATTAAGTTAATATACACAATTATTATAAGTAAATGATTAAACACCTTGCATGCTGTTCAAATGATCACATTTTCACCGAGTGTCTTGATTTTTACAATCAGTGACACCTAGTCTCAGTTGGTAAAACCATGGTAACCATGGTAACAACACTAAAGCGCTTCAACTCAGAGTATATAAAACATGTCAATTGACACAACTAATAGGTCTTTACGTTGACCCAAAATGTTAGGCGTCTGAGGGTTAAATATCTGAATCTGGTCTGATGATAAAAAAAAGCGCCAGCAACGACAGTGTGAAAATGTGAGAGATAAATCACCTGTAAATCACGTTTTTTTAGTGAATTTCTCACTTTTTCACACTGTCGTCTGCTAATATAATATATATATATCTGAATCTGGTCTGATGATAAAAAAAAGCGCCAGCAGACGACAGTGTGAAAATGTGAGAGATCACAAACGTAAATCACCCGTAAATCACGTTTTTTTAGTGAATCTCTCACTTTTTCACACTGTCGTCTGTCTGCTAATATAATATATATATATCTGAATCGTGGTCTGATGATAAAAAAAAGCGCCAGCAGACGACAGTGTGAAAATGTGAGAGATCACAAACGTAAATCACCCGTAAATCACGTTTTTTTAGTGAATCTCTCACTTTTTCACACTGTCGTCTGTCTGCTAATATAATATATATATATCTGAATCTGGTCTGATGATAAAAAAAAGCGCCAGCAGACGACAGTGTGAAAATGTGAGAGATCACAAACGTAAATCACCCGTAAATCACCCGTAAATCACCGTTTTTTTAGTTGAATCTCTCACTTTTTCACACTGTCGTCTGTCTGCTAATATAATATATATATATCTGAATCTGGTCTGATGATAAAAAAAAGACGCCAGCAGACGACAGTGTGAAAATGTGAGAGATCACAAACGTAAATCACCCGTAAATCACCGTAATCTTTTTTAGTGAATCTCTCACTTTTTCACACTGTCGGCTGTCTGCTAATATAATATATATATATCTGAATCTGGTCTGATGATAAAAAAAGCGCCAGCAGACGACAGTGTGAAAAGGTGAGAGATCACAAACGTAAATCACCCGTAAATCACGTTTTTTTAGTGAATCTCTCACTTTTTCACATTGTCGTCTGCTAATATAATATATATCCCTCAGATGCCTATCCTATGGGTCAATTGACACAGGCAATAGTTCTAAATACAAATTTTTTTCAAAACATTTTTCAAAAAATCTGAAATCTGTAATTTTCAGACTTATAAAAAAAAAGTTAATCGTAAAGAGAAAATATGAGCCCTTTAAAATCTCAGCTTAAAACGTTTGCTGTTTTCACTGCATTTTTTCTCTTTAGTGAGAGCGCTTTTAAAATACAACGCCACCTATATGCAAAGTAGAGAATAAACAAAGCACATGTTCAGTACACGTTTCATATTAATTGCAATTAATTGCACTAATTAGAATTAAAATTAAGTTAATATACACAATTATTAAAAGTAAATAGATTAAACAACCTTGCATGCTGTTCAAATGATCACATTTTCTACCGAGTGTCTTGATTTTTACTAATCAGTGACACCTAGTGTCAGTTGATAAAACCATGGTAACCATGGTAACAACACTAAAGTGCTTCAACTCAGAGTATATAAAACATGTCAATTGACACGACTAATAGGTCTTTGCGTTGACCCAAAATGTTAGGCGTCTGAGGGTTAAATATCTGAATCTGGTCTGATAACAAATAAAAGTGTCAGCAGACGACAATGTGAAAAGGTGAGAGATCACAAACTAAATGTAAGAAATCACGTAAATCACACGTAAGAAATCACACGTAAATCAACGTTTTTTAGTGAATATCTCACTTTTTTCACATTGTCGTCTGCTAGTCTGCTAATATAATATATAATATATATCTGAATCTGGTCTGATGACAAAAAAAAGCGTCAGCAGACGACAGTGTGAAAATGTGAGAGATCACAAACGTAAGAAATCACCCGTGAATGACGTTTTTTTAGTGAATCTCTCACTTTTTCACATTGTCGTCTGCTAATATAATATATATATCTGAATCTGGTCTGATGACCAAAAAAAGCGTCAGAAGACAACAAACAGTGTGAAAAAGCGAGAGATCACAAACTGATATAAACGTAAATCCCACGTAAATCCCACGTAAATCATCGTTTTGATCTTGTTTTGAGTGAATCTCTCGCTTTTTCACATTGTCATCTGCTAATGTATAACTGAATCTGACGATTAAAAAAAAGCGCCAAGCGCCAGCAGACGACAATGCCGAAAAAGCGAGAGATCACAAACTGATATAAACGTAAATCCCACGTAAATCCCACGTAAATCCCACGTAAATCCCACGTAAATCCCACGTAAATCATCGTTTTTGATCTTGTTTTTGAGTGAATCTCTCGCTTTTTCACATTGTCGTCTGCTAATGTAATATCTGAATCTGACGATAAAAAAAAGCGCCAAGCGCCAGCAGACGACAATGCGAAAAAAGCGAGAGATCACAAACTGATGTAAACGTAAATCCCACGTAAATCCCACGTAAATCATCGTTTTTGATCTTGTTTTTGAGTGAATCTTTCGCTTTTTCACATTGTCGTCTGCTAATGTAATAACTGAATCTGACGATAAAAAAAAGCGCCAAGCGCCAGCAGACGACAATGCGAAAAAAGCGAGAGATCACAAACTGATGTTAACGTAAATCCCACGTAAATCCCACGTAAATCACCGTTTTTGATCTTGTTTTTGAGTGAATCTTTCGCTTTTTCACATTGTCGTCTGCTAATGTAATAACTGAATCTGACGATAAAAAAAAGCGCCAAGC
>JH431045.1:25363-54596 GCA_000239455.1 Strigamia maritima | reverse complement strand
CTTTAACAACTAGTAATTTACAGTTAACCCTTCTTGCCCCAACCTAGGGTCTTTCCAAATCCCAAAAAGTGTTTTTTGGTAATTACATTTACATTTGCGTCGCCCACCAAATCCATTATATAACATGGTGTGTTGGACAATTTGCTGTCTTGGTATTGGTGATTGCATCGAACATTATTTGGAAATCGGAGAAATTTATAAAATGAATCAAATAAATTCAAATAATTACCGGTTAGTATGTTGTGCCAGTGAAACGGAATTTGAAATGGAAAAATGACCGTGATACGTTACGCATTATTTTGCAAACGCCATTTTTTGAATTTTTATTGACATTTTTTGTACATGTGAAGTATTGACGCAAAACATAATACGTCATAAATAGCACAGAAAGTAGTGCAATTCGCACTACTTTCGCGCTATTTACGACTAAAATATTATTGGCGCTACATTCGCTATTTAGCGATAAAAAGTAGTGAAATTTAGCGCCGCTACATTAGCAACAGCGCCATCACAGTAGCGGTAGCACAACAGCGCTTTTTGGCCCAACCCTGCTAAAATGTACATTCAGATCAATAAAATACTTTTTCAGATTAATAAAATACTCTTTCAGCAAATAAAATATCTTTTCAGGTGAATAAAAATTTCATTCAGTTAGAAAAAATCTTTATTCAGTTTTATAAAAAGTTGTTTCAGATCTAATAAATGTAATTTCAATAATTTAAAATACAAATTCAGAATAAAAAATGCAAAAAATACAAATTTCTAAACAATTTGAAAATTAGCAGAAATTAAGCAATGGGTAGACATTTATTGGGTCCTATGCATTTATTATGTAATGTATTCATAAAAAAAAGTCTGTGGCAACCAGTTTTGGTACCATATGTCTAAGACTAAAATTATGGTACCAAAGTTAAAAATGGTACCAAAGTTAAAAATGGTACCAAAGTTTAAAAATGGTACCAAAGTTAAAAATGGTACCAAAGTTAAAAATGGTACCAAAGTTAAAAATGGTACCAAAGTTAAAAATGGTACCAAAGTTAAAAATGGTACCATATCTAGTACTAAAATTATAGTACCAAAGTTATAAAAATGGTACAACATGCTTAGTACTAAAGTTATGGTACCAAAGTTATAAAAATGGTACCACATGCCTAGTACTAAAATAATGACATGCCATATTGATCTAGGTAACACTAAAACCCAGAACTGTTGGTACCATAATTTTAGTCTTAGACATATGGTACCAAAACTGGTTGCCACAGACTTATTTTTTATGAATACATTACATAATAAATGCATAGGACCCAATAAATGTCTACCCATTGCTTAATTTCTGCTAATTTTCAAATTGTTTAGAAATTTGTATTTTTTGTATTTTTTATTCTGAATTTGTATTTTAAATTATTGAAATTACATTTATTAGATCTGAAACAACTTTTTATAAAACTGAATAAATATTTTTTCTAACTGAATGAAATTTTTATTCAGCTGAAAAGAAATTTTATTTGCTGAAAGAGTATTTTATTGATCTGAAAAGTATTTTATTGATCTGAATGTACATTTTAGCAATCTGAAAACGAATTTTAGGAACCTGAAAAAGCTGTAAGATATCACAATATATACTTTCAGTACAATGCATAGGCCATTAACCAATGGGAGTTTCGTGCACGAATTGTTAAATAGAGTTTAGTTTAGTGATAAATCTATGTGTTACTTTTTATGTTCCAGTTTTGGTTGTTGATGCGCTCAATAGGATTTTTGGTTAAAACCGTATTTTTGCCGCCATCGCGTTGATTTTCGTTATTGCCAGATATGATCCTTCCCTTCTGCAATGTCGGTTACGGGCGGAACAGGAATTAAAAACTCATCCTTCTGCACGATCATAATTCGCCACGATAAAAATTGTACACCCAAGGTAACTTAAATCATATACCAGTATCAACACCAGATGAAATTTTGGATCAGTTTTATTTGGAACTGACAAGTGAGTTGATAACAAAAAAGATGCTTACAAAATCCCAATTTCTCCTATTGATATAGAAATGTTTTTTAAGAACATATTAAATACTTTTCTAAAAGTACAGAAATTTGAGAGAATATTAAGTTAAATAATTGGTTTATTATTATTATTATTACATGTTTTAAAAGTTATTCCAAATTTACTCGAATTAAATATGATATTTATTGTAGATAAAGCGCAAATAATTTAAAATAAGATAAAATGGAAATTAGAAAAAAAATAATTCAGAATGCTCCGACCGTCAGCATCATGAAAATATCATCATTATTTTAACGTTGTAAATGTAAAGGTTTGATCTGTTACAAAAAATAAAATAAAATAAAATAATAAACTTAAAAAAAAAAATAGTTGAAAACTCCTCTTCTCTATATCTAATATAAAAAAAATAAAAAGAAAAAAAAAAATAAATAAATAAATAAATAAAATTAAAAATAAATCAAAACAAAAAAATCAAACAAACAAAACGAGCAAATTATATTCAATCTTCCCTCTCAGGATCTCAAGCATAATTACCAAAAAAGGAAAAATAACAAACATTTGTCACCATCAATTTTTATTGTGTAGATATTATCAGTTTTCAATAATAATAATAATAATAATAATAATAATAATAATAATAATTAATAATAATAATAATAATACAATAGATTTATTAGATTTATTATTTTATGCAAAAGTTGCTCGTTTTCTCCTGCTGTTTGTTAAATCATACTCACTTCATCAATATCTTCATCACCACTCATTTCCCCAAATTTAATGTCATCATCCAATCCCTCCTCAACGAAAGTAACTGCATCATTAATTTTAGCTAAAAAAACAAAAAAAACAGAAATATATAATAAAAACATAAAACCTTGAATTAATTCAATTTGAAACCTGTTTCTGGAATTTCGCCGTAAGATTTGAGATTTCTCGCTTCGTCGGCGTTGTATTTGAGAATCACGTCAGCTTTCGCGTCCTGATAATCTCGTAAACCGACGAGAATGATATCTCCCTGGTTGATCCACACTTTTTTCCGAAGCTTCCCTCGAATATGACAAAGTCGTTTAATGCCATCGAAACACATGGCCTCCAGTCGGCCATTACCCAACATTTTGGTTACTTGAGCATACTCTATACAAAAAAATAAAAATAAATAAATATATGTAAATTACTCATCAAAACTTCACATTTTGTTTATTCCTCACCTTGACCGTCTTCTCTGAAGATCAATTCTCGTTTCTCGGTCTCATTTTCGTTCTTTCCTCTCCTGCGATTTTTACCTCCCTTTCCTGGATCAAAACAAATATGTCGCATTAGATTTGAGTTTGTGACCCACATCGAGGCCTTTATTGTTTATTTCGACCTTTCCTTACACATTTCTTTCGTTATTAAAACGATACAATGATGTACAAACCTTTATTTTTCGGCATTTTTTAATTTGAGGGTGATCTGTAAATTTATACTTTCAGTCCGTCATGCAGAGTGACCGGGTTGATCAACTAATAAATTTGAAACAGGAAGTTCAAAGATGGCGCACGGGAAGCGTAGATACACCAATAAAGCGAGCTTACACATTCTCACCAATGAGGTAGGTGCTTACTAAATGTGTTGGTGGTTTATAAGAAATTGGTTTATTATTATTATTAAATATTTTTTTTTTTTACATGTTTAAAAGCTATTCCAATTTTACTCGAAAAAAAATATGTTTTTGCAGATAGAGCGGCAAATAATTCAAAATAACAAAAGGTCGAAATGAAAAAATAATTTAGGATGCTTCGTCTGACAGCATCATGAAAATATTAATATCATTGTTTTACCGGTACGTTATAAATGTATCGGTTTGATCGGCTATCAAAAAAATAAAAAACTTCAAAAAAAAAAAAATGCTGAAAATTCGTCCGCATTATATCTAATATGAAAATAAAAAAAAAAAATTAAAAATAAAAGAATATTACCATAAAAAAAAAATTCTCTTGAGCAAAAAAAATTGCAAAAAAATTTTAAAAAATTGGAAAAAAAATTTCAAAAAATTGGAACAAAATTTCAAAAAATTGGAACAAAATTTCAAAAAATTGGAACAAAATTTCAAAAAATTGGAACAAAATTTCAAAAAATTGGAACAAAATTTCAAAAAATTGGAACAAAATTTCCAAAAATTTCCAAAAATTGCAAAAAATTACAAAAAAAATTCAAAAATTTCCAAAAAATTCCAAAAATTGCATAAAAATTTCCAAAAATTTCAAAAAATTGCAAAATATTGCAAAAACATTATTCACTCCAATTTTTGATTGTTAAATCATGCTTACTTCATCAATATCTTCAGCGTCACTCATTTCCCCAAATTTAATGTCATCATCCAATCCTTCCTCAACAAAAGTAACTGCATCATTAATTTTAGCTGAAAAAAAAAAAAAAAAAAAAAAAACAAAGAAATTTATAATAACATAATAAAACATAAATTGAATTCAAAACCTGTTTCTGGGATTTCGCCGTACGATTTAAGATTTCTCGCTTCGTCGGGATTGTATTTGAGTATCACGTCAGCTTTCGCATCCTGATAATCTCGTAAACCGACGAGAATGATATCTGCCTGGTTGATCCACACTTTTTTCCGAAGCTTCCCTCGAATATGACAAAGTCGTTTAATGCCATCGAAGCACATGGCCTCCAATCGGCCATTCCCCAACATCTTGGTTACTTGAGCATACTCTGTACAAAAAAATAAATAAATAATAAATAAACTCAATCAAAATTTTCACATTTTTCTTTATTCCTCACCTTGACCGTCTTCTCTGAAGATCAATTCTCGTTTCTCGGTCTCATTTTCATTTTTTCCTCTTCTGCGATTTTTACCTCCTTTTCCTAAATAAAATACATAAAAAAAATATGTTGTATTACATTCGTCATTTTGAGTTTTGACCCACATCGGCGACATCACGGTCTTTATTTCAACCCAAACCTTTGTTTTTTGGCATTTTTTAAATAACAGTTGAGGGCAATCTGTAATAATTTTATAATTTTCAGTCCGAGATTCAGATGCAGACCCGGCTGAACAAACAACAAATTTGAAACAGGAACATGAATGAACGTGTCAGCTGGAGCGCTATTGTTATTTGTTTAAGTTTTTAGCACCAGGTAATGAGTTCATTTTCATTACGCTGCAGCGGAAATTGAAATTGTAAATGTAAACTAGTTTGTACAAATCTACATCTGGTTTGTCAAAAAAAAAAAATACGACGCGATATGCTAAGTGTCTTGCCGTCTCCGACGCACCGATTGCCGCCGAGCGAACTCGCAAGGACCGTATAAATGCAATGCCGAAAAAACTACACGCCCCGCCCCTGAAAAACTACTTTTTAAAGTTTATGAATTGCTTTTAAAATATCCGCTCGATTTATGAAAAAAAAATAAAATAAAATAACATGAAACACGATGCAATCTGGAAATAGATAATAAAATTACAAATAACTTTTGCTTGAATGTTCCCGCCTCATACATACTCGGAACTCGGAAGTGACGAAATTGCTGTGAATCGTCCTTCATCTAGTGTAAATTTAATTTAGATAATAAATGAATACATTCAAACTATTATTTATCACAAATAGACAAAAATTTTATTTCAACCAATCTTAATATCAAAATATTTCCAAAATTATAATAAAATAACTTATAGTCAGACTACGGTACAGACCGAATCTTTTCTTAATCATGCCAAGCTTATCGTAGTGGTCCGAAGGTCCGATAAGTTCTTATTGCCATGGATTTCTAGTCTCTGGTCAAATTAAAACAATCGATCTTTAATATGACGGACAAAGAGCTGGCACCTTTGAGTGCTGCGTGTGTGCGAGCATTGAATGACAAATTGTACGAAAAACGAAAAACGGCGGCGCAGGAAATTGAAAAGTAAACAATCAATAAAGCAGAAAAAAAAGTTGATTTTAGAAAATTAGATAAACTAATCAAGCTTTGTCTTTCGTTTAGAATGGTTAAAGATTTTGTTGCTGTTAACAATTCTGTGCAATTGAAGAAATTGTTTAAGTTGCTGGGTCAAGATTTCGCCATGTCTCACAATCCGCACAGTCGAAAGGGCGGTTTGATCGGTTTAGCAGCGATGGCAATTGGATTGGGACCTGTAAGATATATCAATGCAGTGGCGGAAAAACTTGTTTATATTGGAATTTTAAAATTTAGTTTATATATTTCGATAGTTGATATATTTTATGATTTTTTTAAAAAAAATGTTTCGTATTTTTTGTTAAATTGTGAGAAATTCTTGATAAATTTTGACATTATAATTGTTTTTTCTTATAATTTTGTGATAAATTTACAATTTATTGGTAAATTTCTACAAATTCAAGGAAAGTTTGATCAATTTTGGCAAATATCGAAAGAATTTTAATAAATTTTAACAAAATTCATGAAAATGTTAAGAAATTTATACAAAATTCATGAAAATGTTAAGAAATTTATACAAAATTTAAGAATATTTTCCTAAATTTTCTTAAAATTAAAAAAATCGAATCAATATCAACAAAACTAAAGAGTATTTTAAAGCACATGAACAAAGTTTTGATAAATACTCTCTCAATCAATTCAGTTCGAAAAAGTCAAACTTTAAATTCAAAAACATTCCGAAACCTTTTATTAGGTACCGTACGCCACTGCTTGACCAAAGAAAAAAAACTAAATTTTAAACATCACATAATTTTCAGCACACGTATCGTTACATCGAAGAATTAGTTCGTCCAATTTTAGCCTGTCTAAAGGATTCAGATATCCGTGTTCGTTATTACGCTTGCGAAGCTCTATACAACGTCGTCAAAGTCGCCAGAGGATCAGTTCTCCCTTATTTTAACGAGATTTTCGATTGCCTAAGTAAATTAGCAGCCGATCCTGACCAAAACGTAAAAAATGGATCCGAACTGCTCGACAGACTCATGAAAGTAAAAACAAATAATAAAACATTAATTCCAACTTAATTAATTTTTTTTTAAATAAAAAAATAGGATATTGTCACAGAAAGTTCGTCATTCGATTTGGTCGCATTCGTACCATTACTTCGTGAACGAATGTATACGAAAAACGCATTTGCGCGCAAATTTATTGTGTCGTGGGTGCAGGTGTTGGATGCAGTACCGGATGTCGACATGTTGGTTTTATTGCCCGAAATACTCGATGGATTGTTCGAGATATTGGGGGATCCGGTGATCGAGATCAAATCCACGTTAGTGATTGATTTTATAGCTAATTTAGTGAATTGAATTTTGCGTTTGTTTTAGGTGTGAAGCTGTTTTGGGCGAATTTTTGAGGAATATTAAGAAAAATCAATCCAAAGTGAATTATCCAGCGATGATTAATATTTTGATTGTCCATTCCCAGTCGCCAGGTCAATAAATTAATTTTAATTTTACTGATTTTTTTTTAAAAATGGAATTTATGATAATTTTAAAATATTATTTAGATGAAACTCTTCAAAGAACATCGTTACAATGGATTGAAGAATTTGTTAATCTATCGTCGATTGCCATGCTGCCGTATGCATCGGGAATATTAACTGCCGTGTTACCGGCTATGTCGTACGATGATGAAAGCAGGCGCAATATCCTGGACAAATGTTTTGGCGGGCAAAAATGAAGGAATTAATGCATTTTTGGAGCAAAATACATGTTTATGCTTGGAAATACACTTTTTAAGTGTAATAAAAGATTTTACAAGGAAAATTTATGCTGTTTTTCTTGTAAAATATTTTATTGTGTGCAATTTAATGTATTTAAAAGTGACGTAATAAGTTAAAAACATTATTTTTCCTGAAAAAGTGAAAAAATGCCATTTTATCTAAGTTTAGATATATTTTTCTTAACCAAAAACATATGTTCGAGATGTAGCTAAACGAATAAACGCAGCTTTGATGACATTGATAACGCCGGAAGGCGACGACGAGAATTCCGAAGTCGGCGACGAGGAAAAGACGACAGCTGGTGGCGATGAAAATTCAAAAAAATTAGATCTTGCTCCTGTAGTTGATGTCCTAACAAGACAACTACTTCACACATCGATGCAGACCAAACTGGGCGTCCTTCGATGGATTTATTTATTCCATAGGAAAACGCCTAATAAAGTAAAAAAATAAAAAAATAAAAAATAAAAATAAATAAAATTCTATTGAAACATTTTTTTTTTTAAATTTAGATTTTTGCACATGTTGAAGAAATTTTTCCTGTGTTGTTGAAAACACTTTCCGATCCCTCGGACGAAGTGGTCATTTTGAATTTGGAGGTGCTTGCGGAGATATCGCTAT
This sequence comes from Strigamia maritima, assembly GCA_000239455.1. Classification (NCBI taxonomy): domain Eukaryota; kingdom Metazoa; phylum Arthropoda; class Chilopoda; order Geophilomorpha; family Linotaeniidae; genus Strigamia; species Strigamia maritima. The sequence continues at coordinate 46,296 of JH431045.1, read as the reverse complement.
CGGTTGCCGGTAAAACTAGGCAATGCAAAATGGACATGATTTTGCCCGATTCGGTCAAGGAATTACAGGATAGTTTGAAGCGTTTGAATAGTTATTTTATTAAGTTTATGATCAGTTTGCTGCAGTTGTTTGGTACGGATCAACAGTTGTTGGAAGACAGAGGATCATTCATTGTTAGGTACATGCAATTGTTACACTTGGAGTAATATGTAATGGTTGAACGTAATGTAACTTAAGGAAAGTAACGTGTGGTTTTCTTCACAATACTGTTTGCAGACAGTAAACGTAATTATGTGAACTAACCAATCATGCAATTTCTCATTCCATCTCGTTTTTCGTGCGAGAAGCAGCATTGATTGCCGTAATTTCTTAAGTTACTTTACTTCCAACTTCAAAATCAATTTTGAAGTAGGAACTTAAGTTTACGTCTGTGATTTTAAACCCGCGCAGCCACCTTGCGTTTCGTTACGGAGTGGTGTGAACTGTGAACATCAATGTGAACTAACCATAATTCTTTAAAAATATGCAAAAAAGCGCATTTGTGTTCTCAGTGCATGCCCGGATTAATACATTTACATTTTTTTTTAGGCAACTATGTCTATTATTAAGTGCCGAAGACATTTATCAAACATTGGCTGAAATTTTATTACACGAAACCGATCTGAAATTCGCGAGTATCATGGTGCAAACATTGAATACAATTTTACTAACATCATCAGAGTTGTTTGATTTGAGGAGCGATTTGAATACATTGGCAACAGAAGTATAAATGATTTTAAATTTTCATATTTAATAATAATTTTTATTCTAACTTTCTTTCAAGGCTGATTGTGCACTGTTCACCTGTCTTTACCGGTCTTGGTGCCACAATCCAGTTGCAACAGTCTCGTTATGTTTATTAACACAGAACTATAAACATGCATGTGATTTATTGCAAATGTTGTATCCTTAAATTTATAATTTTTTTATAATATTAATCATTTAAAGTTAATTTGCCTTAATTTGTGTTTTAGCGGCGAACTTGAAGTTACCGTTGATTTTTTAACGGAAATCGATAAACTTGTGCAACTGATCGAATCACCAATTTTCACATGTAAGTGTTTCGATGAAAAAAAAAAAAATATTTGATTTTCTAACTATTTTTTTTTTTTTTATTTTAAATAGATTTAAGACTCCAGTTACTGGACTGTGAAAACAACTATTATCTAGTCAAATCCTTATATGGACTTCTCATGTTACTTCCTCAAAGCGAGGCATTCCGCATGTTGCATTATAGATTAGATTGCATTCCTCGGGGACATTTGGTTCCGGTGCAAAATTTGTTGAGTACATTTTAGCCGTTTTGGTTTTTTAAATTATTGATAATTTTTGATTCTGTTCGAATAGAATGCAGGAAAAACTAGACCGCACAAATTGGATAAATTTCAAACAGTTACTCGAACATTTCCATACTGTCCAGTTGCACAGAAGGCAAATAAGAAAAATTGCAAGGGCCGTGGACTTGGAGCGAAGAGTTATCGACCCAACTGCAGTTAAGAAAGAGATTAATGCGTAGAGTTGTAATTCAATGTTGGAAATGAATATGAAAAATAGAAATTATGAATTAAAATGTGATTAAATTGTTTTTCAGTTTATTTTTAAAAGGTTTTTTTTCCTCAGTTCCCAAAAATAATATTATTTTTCAATTTTTCTTGTTGACGTAAATATTTTAAAAATTTTGACATTACAATGGACACCATATGAAAATATGCTTCCAACCTACACGCATGAGTCAAAAAGATTTTACTGCACAGCTGTGTCACTGTACAAGTACATAAATTGGAAAAAAATTATTAGTTTTGTCGTAACCATGAAAATTGCATCTTTTCTTTTAGTTTTGTGCGCTGTCAGTGGTGTTGTAGAGTCGGTAAGAAAGAAAAACAACGTAATATTTTTATAAACTGAAATAATATTCAAAAAAAATTTTTTTTCTGTAAAATCTGTAGGTATACTTTAATATCCAACATTAAGCTACGGTAAGACTGAAAAATTTAAAATTGTGACTTTAGAAAAATGAAATTAATTGGCCATTTCTATTTCAGGCCTTAATGAGTCTGGGTGAGTATAAAAATCCGACTCAAGAAGACGTAAAGCTAGCTATTGAAAATCAAGTACTTGATGAATCTGTAAGTAGATCGCAGTATTTTGTATGTCCAGTAGAAGTTTGCGTTTAATTTTTTTTTTTTTATAGAAACTACCAAAAATTAAAAAAATTCTAGATGACTGTATGATTGAGGTAATTTTACATTTAAAACGCTTGTGGTTGTTGATGTTGTTCATATGTGAATGCTAAATTTCTATATTTTGATAGTATCCTGGCCCAATATTTGATTTTATCATTCATTGCGCTTTTGAGAAGGTTGCAGAAGTATGTAAAAGTTTAATGTAAATTTAACTGTAAATTTAAATTGATTTTAATTGGAAATGTTTTATTTCAGCTTTGTCCAGAGCTCAATCCACTAAAGAAAATGGTCCACTAAGACAACAAGATAGAAAAATAAATGTAGCTAGTTTATCTACAGCTTTAAATAAACAAAATTCGCTTAATGTTCAATTTGAAATTTTAAAGTTTCGATTTCTGTCAGACACAATGTTAAAATGGTTGTAAGATTATAGTAGTAGCTTGGTTGGGTTGCGTTTGGTTTGTGTTTATATTAAGCCAAAGTTAGCCTAAGGTTAGAGAGCAAATGTAAAGCCCAATCGATAATACCGTATTCCCTCGGAAACTACGGCATGCCGGTAATTACGAGTCGGACTAGTTTTTGACAAGTAGACAAGACAACGGGTCAATTAATAATTAAATGGACAAAATGTCGGAAAATTCGAATTATCCGGCTGACTCGCCATTATCCAGCATGCCGTTCTTTCCGAGGGAATGTGGTATTATATAATGAGTGAATAGAACCCATGGAGCGCGATACTAAAGAACTCCCGTTAGGTGCTTCAGATGCTATGCGTTCTCTAGACCACATATGAAACACCAAGTGGGAAATTGTCAGAGGTAATACCACAAGTGGTGGAATTATTGCCGGAACTTTTTTGAACCACGAATTTTTCCTGTCAAAAAAATGAGTGGTTCAAAAAATTTCCTGCAATTAATTCCACCACAAGGGGTATTTAGGAAGAGAATACAACGTGTGAATGTTGTGTGAATGTTGTGCAAATGTAAGCAATAACCAACTTAAATACTTACTTTTTTAAACATATACGCAGAACATTCGGACAACATTCGCACAACATTCGCACAACATTTGCACAACATTCGCACACAACATTCGCACACAACATTCGCACACAACATTCGCACACAACATTCGCACACAACATTCGCACACAACATTCGGACAACATTCGGTTGGCAAGGTACGTACTGGTACTTGCGAACCTCACGATAATAGTATCAGTGTCCGCCATTTTGGACGAACTCAATGAGGAGCGCATGTGATTGGCCAATTTCAAATCGACGGTGTTGCGTGATTGGACGGTTCAAACACAAGTTGCATTCTCATATAAATTTTTTTTTATTTAAATTGCACCAATCATTTAATTAATTATTACATTTTAGCATGTGAATGGAACGTTAGACCTCAGAAATGCAGTGATGAATTCCGCCTACAGGCCTACAAACTACAGACAAACAGTGAATTAAATAATTTTCTTTTTCCATCTTTCCATTTATTTCAAAATAATTATTCATTTAGATTCAGAGATTAAGCGAGCTGACAGACTTTACTGCAGATCACGCAAGCGTTGTTAGAAGTATCCAAGGCAAGTGCTTCCCAGAGTTCAAAATATGAAAGGTTTAACCAGGTTCAATTAATTTCAAAAATCAATTTCAAGCAAATTTGTTTTAGGCAAATTAGTGTCAAATTGGGTCGGCAAAATGGAAAAATAGATTTAACCCTAGTTCGCCTAAACTCGATTTGCCCCATTTTTGCCTAATTCTTACAATTTTTGCATTTTTTTTACTCCTCAGGCAGCAATGACACAACATGGGAAATGACTCATGGCCAATTGGGATGTTCACACAGCTTTTGAATTTCAGTGAGAACCTATCCCTATCCAATAATAATTAGCTGCAATGTTGAGCTAATTTTTGGAGGACTGTTTTAGTAAAGATGTTAGGGAAACTGTCAGAGCTGGGTCTTTAGTCAATCATTGCTTGTCACCCTGCTAAAGGATAGACAAGCACTACTGGAAGTAGTGATAGAGAGGTAAGCTGGAGGCGGGTGGCTTTGGACGTTAAGAGGGTTGTTGCAGAACACCTCGTATTGGGCACACAAGGAAGCATGTGTTATGTGTTATGTAGTTTGTGTGTGTAAGTGGATTTAAAAAAGAAACAAAAACAAAATATTATTAACTATAATCGTTCCATTATCAGTCATCAAATTATCATACACATAATCAGTTAATGCATTTAAACCAGCATAACTACTAGCTTCAGAATTGACGCACATTGTCAATTGTTCTTCAGATAATTGTGATTCGCATTCAATTTTATTGGTATTATGATAGATGAGTATTAACCCCGGATCAACTGCTCTGAAAATTGTCAAATTGCTTTTAACAATTTTCTCATACAATTCTACATCCACATCGTCTTGTCCAAATTCTATATAATCTCCATTGAATTCACCAACAGCATCAAAATCGCTTTTATATATGGCGCCGATGCCAAAACCAAATTTGCGCCAATATCCGCAGTCATCGCTCATCTGATTGGTGTTTTTTGGATCGTTCGAGTTCATCTGATTGGTGTTTTTTCGATCGTTCGAGTTCATCTGATTGGTGCTTTTTGGATCGTTCGAGTTCATCTGATTGGTGCTTTTTGGATCGTTCGAGTTCATCTGATTGGTGCTTTTTGGATCGTTCGAGTTCATCTGATTGGTGCTTTTTGGATCGTTCGAGTTCATCTGATTGGCGCTTTTTGGATCGTTCGAGTTCATCTGATTTGTGTTTTTTGAATGATTCCAGTAATAATTCTTCGGTGAATACTGATACTGACTGAAAACTATAGGAAAATACACTTGAATACCCCGAATCACGTTCAGTCGTGTTCGTTCAAGAAATTCCTTATCGATCGACATATCGACATCGATAAAAAACAAAAGATCGTCATCTTGAAATTTGCTAGCACCCAATTGCATAGCTGAAGGACGGCTAAATGCACCCTCAGCTGTTTCTAACATCAATTCATAATTCGGATATTTATCTTGTATCGATTTGTAATGATTCACGATTTTCCTAGTTTCATTTTGCAAATCTGGAGTTTGGTAAAGAACCACGAGTAAATTGACACGTTCACTATCGCGTAAACAAACATTTTGAAAAATCTCAAGGAATTGATGAAATGTTTCGTACTGACCCAACAACGGCAATATAAAGTTTACGATTTTGTTGCCATCTTGCGGCAATTGACGTGTTTGTAATTCGGTAAAAGATTGCTGTAAGAATGCTTGTCTTTGCATAGCTACTGGTACAGCTGTGTTCTCCATTTTTCTTCCCTCGTACCGTCTATACACCAACAACATATGCAAAATGTAATCTATTCCGTAGGATGGCACTAATCGTTTGTATCCGTGTATAATCTTTTGAAAATCGAACACACGGCTTTGTTTTAATGGATATCTATTGCGTAACTCCAAATATCGCGTGACCACATTGTTCAAAGCAGCTCTGGACCAGTCTTCGATTCTGTGCTTTGGTTCTGTGTTAGTGTCTGAGAATAAGACCTTCTTGAAGAACTCCCATGGAATTACTTGTGGTTTGGTTTTAGTTATACTGGGTCGCTGGCCGAGTCGAGGTACATCCATTTTTTCTTTTAAAGATGATGCGTTATCTTTTAAAGCTTTGTTTGCATCGTTGATATCTCGCATAAGAATTAGTACTCTCTGTCTTAGTTTCTGGATTTGAAGGGATTGCATGTAATTGTGTATGCGGTACTGAAATGTATGTTTTTTGATGGGATGTAATGTTATTGCTCGATGAATTTCTTTTTGATTCAAATTTCCAGTGAAAGCTCCATTGCCTTCGAATAAATTGTGGTAAAATAGTGATCGCATCTGAAAAATAAAATAAGTAGTACCATATCGTGTGGAGTAGATCTGTCACTATGGTACATCAATGTGACCAAAGAGAACTAGCTTAATAAATGAATAATATATCATTGGGTATAAGTTGCCTTTGCGTAACTTTCACGACTTCACAGAGGTCAAAATCCTTTGGCCTGTAGATAAGTCGAATAACTTCGTGAAGTTCGAGTACCCCAGTTTGCATAAAACCAGTTCACGAATAGGCCATTTAGAGGCTATTTGCTGACACATTTCTCCTCTTATACTGACACCAATTGGCAGATAAATTTTCAATTTTTCAATTTCTTGCACCAGTTTGCTGACAGATGATTTGAATGCATATTTAACCAGTTAAGGTTAGGACGATGTCTCAGGCGTTAGGAACTAGAAATGCATCGGACCGGATTCGGTGTCTGGTGATTCGGCTGAAAATGAAAATATTCGGTATTCGGATATTTGGAAATTTCAATGTTCTGGTTCCGAATATTTGGTTCGGAATTTTGCCTAATTTTTGTTTTTTATTCTTTTTGTTTATTTGTTTTTGTTTATTTTTGTTTATTTTTTGTTTATAAAAAAAAACAACAAAAAGTAGGCAAAATTCGGTATTTGGTCGAAATTTAGCTATATTATTTTATAATTTTTTTAAATTTTTTTAAATTTTTAAATTCAGTTTTGAGATCCGGTGTAAATCTGGTATTCGGGATTTTCCGCTGAAATAATCGACCAGTATTCGGAATTTAAATAAATTCAAAATTTGGTGAAATTCGGTATCCGGGATCCGGTGATTTTTGGATCCAGTGCATCTCTAGAATAGGTCTAATCGCTCACTGCGCTTTGTGAGATTAGTTTTTAGGTTTTCAGGGACCGAGCAGACGTTTACAAGTGTGATTGCCTGATTGGTAGTCTGGTGTTAAAAATCAATTTTATGTTTTAGGCAAATTGCTCCCAGTTCGCCTAAACCCAGTTTGCCTAAACTTGATCCTTAACATTTGAAATGTGTCAACAGAGTGACTGATCAATGGTCCCTAAAAACCTAAAAATTAATCTCGCTCACTGCGCTTTGCGAGATTAGTTGTAACGCCTGATTTAAATATGCGCTGTCAGCAAACTGGAGGGGTATTCAGAAACTGTCGCATAAATGCGCAAATGCATAAGTGTGAAAATGTGATTTCACACATGGGTGCTGGAAGTCTCATAGGCCTCATGTTATGTTATTGTGACTCACTATGCGCACCTCTTGAGGTGTGAATGTGAGTCGCCCATGTGAGTCACATAACATAACATGATACCTACGAGGCTTCCGGTGCGCATGTGTGAAATCACATTTTCACACTTACACGACAGCTTCTGAATACCCCTATTTATGATTTGACAATTTCGTATAAAAATAAATTGTTCATAAAACCCCATAATTTTCATGACTCGCGTATAAGTCGACTTGGTAAAAAATCTTTTCGGCGATGATAGTTCTATTGGGTATCCAATGAGTACCCCCTATGCACCGCAGATTGCCGATACAACCATAAAATAAAATTGAATTATTAGCCCAAAGTTACCTCAGCTGACCAAGTGCAAGAAATATTGGCAAATCTTCGTATACATCTTCCGATTTCGACATCTTCATGAGTTGAATAAAGATTATTCAAACAGTACTTAATATGGGGCACAACCAGTCGTAATGTCTCTCTAGTCAACAACATTCCTGGTCCTCCCATGCAGAAATTCTCATCGTCCAGCAAACTCAATCGTCCACGCTCTCTTTTAGCACCCAACCCCGCTTGTCCAATGAAGTAAAGTTCGCTACTGTTGATCGATTTTAAAAATAATTCCAATTTGTCACCTCTGACGTAAACATCATCATCGGCTCGCATGAACCATTCGAATTTCTCTAGGAAGTGATCGTGCATGTATTTGAGCATGAGGAACGATTTTTTCTGCGGCGGGTACGAGTCGTCTACTCCCGGCAGTCGGATGAGTGGAATGTTTGCGTTTGTTTTGGATGTTGCACCTGAGAAAAAGGTGATTTTTCCGGGCAGTGTTTGGCCCCATGTTTCGTATGCGGCAACAGCACGGGTTTTTATAAACTTTTCGGCGGTTATCACGCCGACAAACACCAAATTTTTGTTCTCTTTGTCATCGTTGTTCATTGATTTGGAGCTACAAGTGAAGTTCTTGATGTTGCCGCATAAAATGAAGGTTTTAATTTGTGTTGATATGTAGAAACCGACTACTGTTCCTAATAAAACACCGAGGATGGTTGGGCATTTTTGCTTCTTGTTTTCCATCTTTTGGGGTGGATTTTGTCTCTTCAAGTTATTTTTGCGGCACTAAAATGTTTTTTTATTTTTTTTATTGAGATACTGGATATAAAAGAGGTGTATATAGGAGGGAGTACGACATTTCGTTAAAAATTTCTGACTTTAGGTTTCGAATTCTCATCCATTCAAAAATTTGATTAAAAATTTATTAAAAGGAACAGACTTTTTAAAACTCGATCAAAAATTTCGAATAACATTGTCAAAAATTGAGCCAAAGTGTCAGACCCCAATTTTGAACAAAATTGTCAAAAATTGACCAAAAATTTGTTCAAAATTCTCAAAAATTGATTTTAATTTTCACAATAAAGTTTTACAATATTGGAGCTTTGAGATCGTGTTACACTGCCGTGTAACACGATCATTATTCAGACATTAAATATTTTTTTTATGAACATAACAAGCCGTTCATGTTGCAATTTCTCATACCGTACCGATAATTGCACCTAATCTGAATTTTTCAAATCTCTGCGAATCTTTTCTCTTCTAAATCTCTATTTAAATGCGTAAATGAGCTAAAACATTATCTCTGAAGAGCAAATTTTGATTGTCGTACTCCCGTACACGTAACTCCTTTCGTATTCAGCAAATACAAACCTGATGCCTTCATTGATTTTCCAGTTTTGAGAACCCACTGGTGGCAATCATTCGAGGCTGAGTTTATGTGCATCAAATTACTCTCAGCAACATGATAGCAGACAGGAACATAACAACATGACAACATGTTTTTGTCATAATATTGAAAACTAGTGGAAATGTCTGTCACATGACAGGGGACGTTTGTTTTGGGGACCTTTACAACTACATCTAAAACCACAGTACTGGTGTAAACCTACCTTTAAATTTTATTTTGAAACTAGCATATCATAAATTACCATTGAAAACAAATTATTAATTGAAGAGATGATATCATAATTATATGTGTTTCTTATTATGGTAGTACAGTTTTTGTAATAAACTTTTATATTTCACTATTAATTTATTTTGCATAATTTGCACAAACTTCAACATCCTCAAATTATCTTTCTGACAAAATTAAATCCAAACAAATATCATGTCTGACTTTATTTACAAATCATGAAAAAAAATTACAAAAATTAAAAATAATAATAATATTTTTCTTTTTTTAAAAAAATAAAAAATAAAAAATCGTGGATGAAAAATGAAAAACTGTATTAAAATTTTTTTTTTTTAATGAAAAAAGAAAATTTAAATAAAATGACATGAATAAATTACTTCTTAAGTAAGTAATACATTTCTAACGGCTTATTTACTTTCCAATATTTTTCATTCACTTGATCCAATGTCATGTTCCCATTCAACACCGTAAACTGACCCGGTGTACTCGCAATATAAATCGTGAACTCGGTATCAGCAGCAGCAATTTCAGAACCGGTGATTTCTTCCAACTTGGAATCGAGAGCGAGACGCATAATCAGATATTTGGTTAGGTGATCCACTAAAAAAAAAAAAAAAAAAATTAAAATAATCAGAATATAATATTTTTGTGCACTTTATGCAAATTTCACGCACCTGTTGCATTAGCTGACGTTTTGATATACCGTATAAAACCTTCGCCCAAATCCTCAACTTGCGGATGCGGTTTAAAAACCAATTCGATCTCATTGCTCAATGCCGAATCCGATCCAGTCTCTTCTCCGACCGATTCCTGCCCCGCATCGACTCCAGATCCAGATTCCTCACCGGAAGTCATCTTCTGACGTTTTCTCGGTATCGATGAATCGCACGAACTACTCGGAGTCACCACAAAATTGATCGGATTGAGCGATTGCTCGCTAACGGCGATATTCAACGGCACTACGGCAGCCACAACTCTATCATTGCAATTGCCATTTCCATTTTCAACCGGTGGTGTCGTGCTAACATTGCTAAAACAAAAAAAAATCAGTATTAATCATAGACTGTGGATATTTATGCAAAAATAAAATTTGTTTTATGTGCATAAAAAAAAGCACCAAAAATATGCGAAATTAAAGAGAAAAATTGTTCAAATTTGGTGAAATTTTATCCAAAACTTTTTGAATTTTGATGAAATTTTTCAATTTTGTAAAATTTTATGCAAATTCTTTTAGTTCGGTTTTATTTCATCAAATTGAAATTGGTGAATTTTAATCACAAAATTGTTGATTTGATGAAATTCGTCGAATTTGCCGTTCCAAAATTGTCACAAATATGATAAACTAAATGCATACAATGTACGTTTCCAGCGGGAAAAGTACATTTATGCATTTTTGATCAAATTTAGCAAAAAAAATTTAATAAAATAAAAATAAAATAAAAAAAAAAAAAAAGAAAAAAACAGAGACAGATTTATAAACATTGTGACCAAAATAATAACATTTCGAAGACAAAAACTCATAAATCCGTCTCTAACCGGTTAAAAAAACAACAAACCTATTATTAATAGTTGGTAGAAGAGGCGCATTGCTAGGCGCATTATTAGGCGCATTATTAGGCGCACTATTAGATGCACTATTCGGCGCATTATTCGGCGCAATATTCGGCACACTATTCGGCACATTATTAACCAACGGCGCTTCATCTTGCGCGTGTTTTCGCACTCTCTGAATGCGATTAAGCGCTTGAAATCGGATTCCTTCCTCGATCGACGCGATGACATTCTGATTATGAGTTCTGTTTAATTTGGCCAAAACTTTCTCCTGATGTGCCTCGTACTCGTCCCGACTGGGATAGATCTTTGATATCAACATGTCGAAATTAGGATCCGGTCGAAGGGATCTTTTCGACACCAATTTCTTGCGACAAGTCGGACATTCTTTGTTGCCGCTGCGCAGTGCGGTGATGATGCACTCCTGGCAAAAGCGGTGCAGACACTCCTTGGTCGTCATCGTGTTCTTCAGCATGTCGAGGCAGATGGGACACATGAGTTCGCTGTGAAGACTGCGGGGGGAGACGGCGATTTCTGTGGCGTCCGTGATGGCTTCCTGAGGAGTACGTTGTAGTTCGTAGAGGGTGAGTTCCCACGTTTTGTTGAAAGAGGACGATTCGGACGACACCATTTTGACAAGTTCGCTGCTGCCGACCACGGGTGAATGTCGGTTCTTCATAAGTTTTGCGGGTGGGCTTAGATGAAGGTGATGCGATGCGATGCGATGCGATGAGGAACGAGTGTAGACAATGAAAGGGAGATTTTATCGATGTGGGTCGATGTGGGTGAAAAGTATGCGACCGGTTGGGATGAGTCAGAAAATTCACTGCACCGTGTTCTTGTGCGCCCTCTTGTGTGGGATTCGAAACTTCGATATCACTTCGTGGATTTATCACGAGTTATTATTGGTCATCTGGGATTTGATTTAACGCAATTTAACACATTTTCAGGGGTTATTAAGGCCTGGGATTTGATTTAACAAGATTTTACGGAGTTCCAGCGGTTATCATTGATCTGGGATTTGATTTAATGTGATTTCAAGGAATTTGGATTTTTAAGTTACACAATAACTGGTAACTTACTAAATTAGTTATTATTATTATTATTATTAATATTATTATTATTATTATTATTATTATTATTATTATTATTATTATTAGAAGATGAAATCAAGAGAAAATGATTTTTTGTTGGTTTTCAAGTTATAAAAAGTAGTTTATTGATTTTTCATTTCTGCTACTAGATGTCGTTACGTCCTAACTGATTTTGCTTCAGATTTAGCCTCGGATTTAGCCTCGGATTTAGCCTCGGATTTAGCCTCGGATTTAGCTTCGGATTTTGCCTCGGATTTTGCTTCGGATTTTGCTATCGAGCTCGATTTCAAACTACCCATTTCTGAGCGAGTAAAATCTTCGCTGCCGGCTAACTTTACTATCATCACTTTAAGCTCATCCCACATTTCCAGTGGCCATTCGCGTTGAAATAATATTCTGGAAAATAATGTCATTTTCAATGTTTTATAGCGATTTGAAAATTGCTAATACTTGAGAACTTCATCTTTAGAGGACACGATTCCTTCTTCGACCTAGATAAATATGAGTGAGATGAGATGCTAAAAAAAAAAAAAAAAAAAAAAAAACGTTTGTTTACTGATGTGTCTTTTGCCATCATCTTCGATGGATCTTGCATGAATTGTTGCATTTTTCTTCGCCTTTCCTTTATATTATTTTGTTTTTCAATTTGTGAAATTTGTTTTAAATGAAAATAAAAACTTCTTACTTGTCTTTCTGCTTCTTGAGCCATTTTATTTTTAATTTCATTCACCTATTGCAAAAAGTTGAGTAATCCACTGAAATTAATGACATGAGTTATATTTAATTTACCATTCTGGTGGCTTCCGTTCTCTCATTTTGCAATGTTTGAGTTATATCTTTAAGATTTCCTTTAAACTAGGGTTGCAAAATTAAATTTACATAATTTTTTTTTTTTTTTTTTTTTTTTTAAACGATAAAACATACATCATCAATTGTAGCTTCATTCTCCACTACTTTTTTAGTCAATCTATCAATTTCAAATGCTAAAAAAAATATTTAATAAAATTTCTGCAACAAAAAAAAAATAAAATAAAATAAATATATAAAATTACTCAAAGTATTCAATTGAGTCTCCTTCCTAGTCAAAACATCCTGAATATTAATATTCGTATTTCTTAATTTTTCTATCTCGGACAACATCAATTTCATCTCGGATTGATGCTTCACTTTCAATTGATGCATCTCTCCTAATTTCGCCATTCTATATTCCCCTTCCTGAAAAAAAAAAACCCATGAAACAGCAAATCTTAAAAGAAATTCATAATTATAATAATAATTAGAGGCCGAATAAATGAATGCATATAAAAATGTTTTATTTTACATATTTTGCCAAATTTGCTCTTGATTTAGACTAAAACCTACTCAAAAAAACCCTAAAATGCAAGAATTTGTTCCAAATTCAATAATAAAAAAAAATTTAATTTTGTTTTTTGAAATTTTTGAAAAATTAAAAAAAAATTTTTTTCCAAAAATTCTGAAAAATTAGCCAAATTTTTTATTTTGCATATTTTAATGCTTTTTTTTACTGCATCATTTGCAATTTTTGGTGCATATTTTATTTTGCATAAATATTTGGGCTTCTAATAATCATAAAAAAACTAAATAAAATGCATATACCAGATCCTCTTCAAACTCTTCCGGTTCATCGAGTGCAGTAAGACTAGCCGGTTTAAGTCTCGTTTTCCTCGCTTGCAACGAAACCAAATGCTGCTGTTGTTGCTGTTGAATATTCTGCAAATGTTGCTGTTGCTGCGTGTATTGATTCAACTTGGACTTCATCAACGTCATTGCCTCATCCCTCTTCTTAACATCTTCATTCATAATCACTTCTTTCTGCTTCAACAAATCAACTTCGAGCAATAATCGTTCCATAGTCGGCTCTTGACCACGGCTAAGTGCGGGTAATGTCGGAATCACTAAAGCTTCTTTAGCCTAATAAACCAGTTAGATACACTTGAAATTTAAACTTTTCAAATTTTCCCACCTTAATTGCGTTTTCTCTCGACAGGAAATCAGCAACTTGTTGACGAAATGCGTGCTTCAGTTTCTCAAGTCGCTGATACAATAAAAAATGAATAAAAAATGAATAAAAAATCTTAGTGGTGGGTGGTGGGTGTTAATAAATCATTTAGTTTACATTTTGATAAGTGTTTTCCATAAAGGACATGCTTTCAGTAACGCGACGTGTTCTGTAATTAGGAGTGTTGTGACGTCGTAGTTGATATTCCTTCCCCCCATGTAAATTACTTACAAGTCAATGGATTTCTTCTGAAGTAGATTTTCGTATTCGGATTGGAGGTATTTTTTAGTCAAACGAACTTCTTCTCTAACTGACATCATTTCCTATAAAAAATAATTTATCTTTTTTTATTTTAATTTTATTTTATTTTATTTTATTTTATTTTATTTTATTTTATTTTATTTTATTTTTTTACTTCTTTAAGAGAGGACAGAATTGCGAGGGTTTTATCAGAGTCTAAAATAAGGGATAAATCCGTTTGAGCAGCTTTATCCTGCCAGGGAAAACCTCCAGGTAGTGTTTCTCGATATGGAGGTTTGCTAGGTCTGAATAATGGACATTTTTATATAATAATTGTTGTTTTAATGAATATGTGTTTTACCTAATTTTACTTATATAGTTAAGACCAAAAGAAGCTGACTTTTTCTGTTTTAGAAAAGATGCAGCCATTACTGCTGATAATTTGTGATGTAATATAGATATCCGAACCGTTCGGGTTAGAGCCACCAAATTCGGCATGCAGTTCCGTTATGCTCTGGAATAGGTTTTCGTGGGGTTTTGGAAGGGATCCGGGCTCCGAACTTGGGGTCAAGGGGTTTCCATTGTATCGAGTGGTTTTCGACAAGCGGCGGATTGTTGAAACAAACAATCGTTTAAAGAATGTTTATTTTTCGCGCTGTACCTATAGTAATCCATTACTATTGTTACAATAATGCCATCTGAGGGTTGCAGATTTGGCACACAAATGGCGCATAAAGCCCCGAGAAACACGGGATTAATCTCGCGAAAATGATCTTGTCTGATCTATAAAGGGATTTTTCTAACCGTGAGCACTGATTAAGACAGTCCGACAGTTCCCTACCTTTTTTGAGCTAGTGATACCGAAGGAATTGATAGCGAATACAAGAGATGACTACCTACAAGAAAACGAGTTGAAAAATAAGACAAAGGAAAAGGACGACGAAATACGTGTTTCATCGTTGATCCCGCGTTCGCCGCTTGCTAATCCGAATAAACGACCGGCTACTTCTCCACTAGCGGCGGAGGAAGAAGAATATGGAATTCGGGCCTTACTACTCGAGATAAAAGCGGATATAAAAACATTGGATACTCGTATGTCAAGGATTGAAGAAAAAGTGGATACCTGGAAGGGTGCGGTGGATGAAAGATTAGAAAAGATTGAATCAGTACTAGAACATCAAGTAAAGACAGTGGAAAAGCTACAAAACCAGCACAACTAGAAGAAAATTTTGGGCAATTGCATAATAATTTGGATTTCCTGAGAAGGAAAGTTGATGCCCTGGAATCATATTCGAGAAGATCAAATTTGGTCTTCTAAGGAATCCAGGAAGATACTAAGGAATCATGGAAAAAAAACAGAAGAAAAGATGGTAGCTGCCGTTAAATTGCATCTGGATATGGAACCAAAAAGCATTGCGCGGGCGCACCGAGTAGGTGTGAAAGGAAAGGGCCCTCGACAGATAATTGCGAAATTTGAGTCGGAAAAAGAAAGAAGAGAAATTTTGATAAATCGTGCAAAGTTTTAAAAGCTCACAGATATTTGTTGATGAGAACTACACTAAAGAAATACGACAAAAGCGATACCATTTAATCCAGGAGGCAAAAAAATGTAGACAAGCTGGGGAAAAAGCGACATTGAGATTTGATAAATTAATGATCAATTTCTTTACCACACCAACCAAGAGACAAAGAGCCACAATAATTATCATTAAATTAACCTGTTAATTGTATCTTATCCAATTTTTCTCTACATTCAAAGTTCTGTTGCTTCTGTTGCTTCAGCTTGAAAAGAGGGAACCGGATGTGACAAAGCGAGGGGTTGTACAACCCCTCGCTTTGTCAATGCTGCACGATCAATACATGTATTGATCGTGCAGCATTGTTTTCCGGAATATATTAGGAAACTGTTGGGGGCCAAGTGCAATTCTTTAACATTTTGTAAAAATAAATACTAGTGCTTTAAAGAACTATTTTACTTTTAATAAAACACTTGTTAGTCAGTCTTTGTACTGATCAGTCATTCATCGATAATACAGTTGGCCTTTTGTGTGTAGTAAAAAGATGATTTTGTGGGCAATCTCTTTTGAGCCCAATCGATGTGCCAAAATATTAAACTGCAGAATTTGCGACATTACAAATTACACAAACGGCATCTCCGGATGAGCAAAAGAATTGTTGCCGCGATTGTTGAAAACTTCTCGATACAATAGGAACCCCTTGACCCCATGCTCAGATTCCTTCCAAAACCCGCCACCGAAGTTGCTCCAACCCGAAAAAAATGCGAATCTCTACAAACATGTATTCAATAATAAATAACATAAAAAAATAAATAAATAATACTAAAATATTTAACAATAATATTAATTAATAATTTTGCCCACCCGGAACAGGAACCAGAACCACCAGAACTTTGACCTTGACCCAATTCATGCACGTGTTGAGTTGAGAACACGATTGTTACGTATGTATCTAAAACGTGTTGATAGAAAACGCTATCATTTAATATCTTCCCAATTATGGTAACTCCAACCAAAGAAGGTCACGTGAAAAGACCGATGAATGCTTTTATGATATGGTCACAATGTCAACGAAGGAAAATAATGCACGATAACCCTAAATTGCACAATTCCGAAATCAGCAAAATGCTCGGAGCGGAATGGCATTTGCTGGAACAATCGGAAAAACAATGCTACGTGGACGAATCGAAGCGTATCCGCGATCAACACATGCTCGATCATCCGGACTATAAATATCGACCAAAGAGGAAACCAAAGAAAAATGCAAATAACGAGTTTGTTGCGGCTCCAGTGCCTGTCACTACTTGTAACTCGACAATTAAACCTTTCGAAGTTCCATGTGTGAAGCGGGAGAACATGTTTTCGTCCGGGTCGGCTGAGATGGAGATGACTGGCGTACGTTTACCACCGCCGTATCGTTCCCCACCTGAATATGATTCCGCGGTTCCAGTTGTCAATTGGCCTCCGATGCCGTTATTATACACATCGGATCCCCAATATTATCAACCACAAATGGATTACCGCATGTTTAATTATTATAATCAGAATTAATTGTAAAAATGTGAAAAATATTAATTAGGAATTTTTTTTAATTTAACTGCTAAAAAAAAAAATGTCTAGAATAATAAAAAAAAATTAGTAAAAAAAAAAAAAAAAATTTATTTTGTCTATGACAATTTCTAAGTGCTGACAAATAAATACAATCATTAACAGTAAGTTAAAATGTTTAAATTTTTTATTCATAACAGAGCACTTCTATCAACAAAAGGCTGCGCGAAAAACTCTCCAATTTTCTGACCATTTTTATCATAATTAAAAGCCCGAAAACACGAATCACAAAAGAAAAATGGATCAGCATTCAACCTTCTATTCCCAGTAGTAACCCACTTGGCCGTTAAATGACGACAAACCATACAAATCACTCGGTGACGACACGAAACACCAGACACAATTGGATATCTCGCAACATCTTGACAATCCTCACAATTCATTAACCTCACATCTTGAAACACCATAAGATGTTCACAATCTCCCAAATGCTGATACAAATACGGATAACCAAGACGCAATTTCAAGTCCAAAAATCGAGTTTCTTCCATTAATCTACTTTCAAACGGACCAATCTCCATATCCGTATACTCATTCGCCCACTCGATGATCGCCCTACTGTTATCACGAGATTGCGCATTCCTCATATCGTTATACAACGTGCCATTGATGTAAAACAAACCCGAAGTGAAAACATCTTTGGCTTTATTATCCAACTTCAAGTCCGGATGATCACTACAATCCTTCAAAATCGAATTATCGCCTAAACATATGAACTTATCCCTTAAAACGGTCAATTTCTGCGATCCCAGTACCTTAAACTGTTGTTCCATTTTCAAATCCCGAATGTATTTACACCCCGGCCGCTTTTTATACGGTTGGAAAACCGTGATGGTCAAGATTAATTCGGGCCCCGTGATTGTTTTATCGATTGTGATTGTTTCCTTTCGTTTTTCATCCGCGAAACTGTATTTATTATTGTATATGTGTGCGTAGGGATTTCTGGGATGTTGCGAGCGGTTATTATTGAATTTTTCTTTGGTTTTTAAGCATTGTAAGTTGTGGTTGGCGGGAATTTTGAAATTGAGGAAATCGGTTGGTTCGGGTTTGATGGTGAGGTTATCGATGTTGCACACTGTTTCGAGCTCTTTTATTATTTCTGGTGGAATGTTCATGAGTGATGATAAGTCAGTGTCGGCATTTACGGTTTCGTGGGCTTCCAAGTGTGTCCATTCGGTTAATAGTGTTTTGAAATCAATTTCGGTGGAAATGAAAGGTCGTGGGTTGGGATTGTGAAATCTCTCCATTGTTTTCTGGTTGTTACGGAATTGGATTTGTGTGTTTTTTTAAAATTTTTATTTATATATGTATATATCGTGCGTCTGCGAGACACTGTACAACGAACGTACTGTACCGTATGGTATATTTATCATACAGATATTTATACCACTGGATTAAAAATAGAAGTACAGTTTCAGTTAAATCTCCGAAGCGCCTGCAAACATTTATTTATGATGAATTTCAATTTCAACGATCAATGGATCGATCGATCGTTCCCAAAAATTGTAATTCGAACTAGTACCTCGATTACCGCCAAACCGAAACCGAAATTGTCAAACGCGTTATGTCGTTCAGTACTACTAGCTCAAACACCGAAAAATCCAACATCTCCATTGTTCCCACCGCATTTTCGTTTTCTCCCGGAAAAAATAATTGTGCCAGAGAATATTTACTTCAAAAAGAATCTGTTCAAGGTTACTCGACCTAACTATCCAATACGTCCAGCTTTTCATAAAACTATCGAAGATCAGGAACGTATGAAAAAAATCCTTATTTCTTTAATTCCATTATTTCTTATTTTCATCTATTTGCTTTGGTGATTTGTCAAAGCAATTTGTATCATATGGTGGGAGTTTTTTTTAATGGTATTTGTATTTCCAATAAAATAGATTTTTAATAAATAAAGAAAATCACAATTCTGATGTTAGTTTTCGATTAGAAAATGACGTGTTTCGAAATAACCACAATACGTTGCGTATAAGTAGTGAAAGTGGGCACGGGGGGTCGTGTTTCACCGTAGTCCGTAACTAATTAAGCCTAAAGTTTTAGAAAATGAAATTCAACGCATTTTCAAACGTCGAAGCATCGCTTCCATCAATCCGATTTGGTTTATACGACCACGCAAAGTACAAATGTTCACATTTCTTTTTCATAATGTTGAGTATGGCTACTTCCGATTTGTTAGACGTTGGAAATATCATTTTCAAAGCTTACGAGGGAGGAAGTAAGCTGAGCCCCAAAAATTATATACCGTACATATATATAAATATATATAAATTCATGCAAAATTTAATATTAAGTGTCATTTTGGATATTATATTTTGCAATGTACATGTCTCTCGGTTTGCCTTTGGTTTACCTCGAGTGTCAAATGGGCCAATTCTTCGGACAGACAAATTTGAATATTTTACGCCACATGTGTCCGGTTTCTACCGGTATAACGATTTTCATTTTCTACGCTATATATCGTAATGTAATTAATGATTTCTTAGGTGTCGGTATGATTCAACTGCTGAGTTTGTGTTTTTATTTGATTCGGCACAATATTCATTTAGGATTACTTATTCATTATTTCTTTTCGGCATCGACTTTCAGCGTACCGTGGACTAAATGTGGACATTATTGGTCGTCGAAAAGTATGTTTTTTTGTTTTTGTTTCCTCGTAATAAATATAAATATTCTTTTGTTTTATTAGATTGTTTTACGATGGATCAGTGGTTGGAATGTTCTGTCAAAGATGGAAGAATATTTTGGAACAATACTTGTTATTTGCCTCATCGTTTTTGTGAGGCGTTTGATGCGAATTTAACGAGTTTGAACGGTTCGTTTTGCGCTTTTCTCGGTTCTGGGAAAGAGGTTGCTATGTTGGATTTGGTAACCATCAATCATACAACTCCGGGCAAGGATTATTATCAATATGTAACGAGGTATAGAATGCTCACTGAATTTTAATGGGTTTTCTTGGCTTTACTCAGCTTCTAAGAATTTTTTTTTTTGGTTTTTATTTTTAGTTCGTCGTTGGGAAGTGGTTTTGTGGATACATACACATTAGTTTATTATACTTTGGCGTGGATTATAACTTGTACGAGTGGATATAAAGGAATTCATGCTGCTACAATCCCAGTATGAATAACTATTGTCCAAACAACGAGATAACTGCTTTAAAATAAGTACCTATATGCTGTACCTATATTCAATAATAATTAGAGCTCGGATAAATGCACATGCATTTTTGTTATAAAAGCCAAATTTGACCAAAACTGCATAAATACACATTTTCAATGCAACAAAAGTTTTCAGTGCAATAAAAAATTGCAAAATATCCAAAAATGCAAAAAAAATTTAAACCTAGTAAAATTTTATGCAAATTTTTTTAAATTTGGTTTTATTCATCGGAGAAAATTTTGAAATTAGTGAATTTTGATCAGAAAATTGTTAATTTGATGAAATTTGTTTAATTCTCAAAAGTTATCCAAATTTACCGTTACAAAATTGTCAAATCTGATGAAATTCCATCACAAAATTTGATAAAATTTGGAAAAGTACATTTAAGAATTTTTGGTGCATATTTTATGCGCATAAAACAATTTTTATTTTGCATAAATATCCGAGGTCTAGT
>JH431045.1:12196-22614 GCA_000239455.1 Strigamia maritima | reverse complement strand
AGATTTAATTTTAATTTTTTTATTTTTTTATTTTTTACTTTTTATTTTATTTTAGGTTTTGCTTCGAAGATAAAACGGCGACAGCTGTATGATTTGAAATTAATGGTCGGATGGCATGAAAAATTTTACGTTTATCTTCAATTGGTGTATTATATTGCTTTGCCTATTTTAACTTTGGTTTGAAATTAATTTAAATATTTTTTTTTTTTAATTTTTATTTTTTTTTTTTTTTTTTTAAATTACAAGATGTACGTTATTTTCGGCATTACATCAATATCGTTTCCGGTACACATATTTACAGCTGTTTTAGTAGCATTTTTATTAGTTGCAGCACCAATTACGATACTTGGCTATGCAATCTACGAAATTTGGAAACACAAGAAACGAGTAGAATAAATTATTATAATTTTTTTGTTCCATTTTATAAAAAAAATATATTCTAGCGTTTACCGAGTGCATTTCATCCCACGAGACATTGGCTGGCTCAACCAATTTTATCGAAAGAAACTGCTATAATTAATTACCCGACAAACTCGTGGCGATACAAATTTTATTACTTCTTGCAGAAACTTGGTTTCAATTACAATTATTGAATTTGTGTATTCAAAAACTCACAAATCTAATAAAAAAAAAAACTATTTTACAATCAGAAAAGGATTGAATGCACTTAGTGTGAGATGAGTCAATAATCGGGATCTGTGATCATAAGATGTGATTGTCCAACCTCCAGAAAAACCGGATGAAATGGAACGAAAACAACATTTCTGTTATTCCACCTGCCAGGCATGGTCAACTTTGAAATAGATGAAAGTTCTTTACTGATAAGAAATAAGTTGGCACAAGAAGGTAAATTGTAATTTTTTTAAAACTTTTATTATTTTATTTTTTATTTATTTTAGCATCTTTGTTAACCCTCAAAGCCCTGAAATTTTGGAACAACGTGTAGCCCGATTAATGGTCACAATTGTGACCATTTGGAGTCTCTACTTTGAAGCGCTTTAGCGCTGTTGCCATTGTTTCTCCAACCAACACTAGGTGTCACCAATTGTAATAATCAAGACATGCGGTCAAAATGTTGTTTTAAACAGCATGCAAGGTGTTTTTTAATCATTTATTTATAATAATAATAATTGTCTATATCAACTTAATTTAAATTGAAATTAGTTTCACACTAACTCAGTTGACCATGTGTTTCAAAGATGAAGGGTTAAGGCTGTGTATGGTTATTTAGTTTATATATAGGGGGCGCAATATTCTAAAAGCGCTCTCACTAGATTAAAATTTGCAGTAAAAAAAACCAAAAACTTAAGCTGGGAATTTAAGGGGACCGTTTTGTCTTTTTACAATAACTTTTTCATTTTATGCCTGATTGCAATGAAATTAATTCAGAAAATGTAAATGCATATTCTTAACAGCTACTGCAAATTTCAGGTTTTTTAAAAAATTTTTAAAAAAAATTTGTATTCACAACTGCAGCTGGCCACAATTGTGGTATAGGATGGGACTTTGAGGGTTAATAATTTGGCAACAACAAGGATGAAACGATCAGTAGATATACACAATGGTTAAAATTACGGAAACAATTGGAAAATTGCATAAAGAAATGTGGATTTATAACGATATATGATATAAAAATTCTACTCATGTAGATAGGGTATCTTATCTTATCTAACAGTCAGCTGAGATTCCTTAACGTGAGTTTTCGAATTTTATTTAAATATTTAATTTTTTTATTATCCCTTATGACAACTTTACTGCAAACATCTGCATAAAGGTAGGTTCTACAGTTGCAGTAAATTGTTTGCAAATAAATTGCATAGAAAGACTTCAAAATTTGTCTCTGCAATATACTCGCTGCAAATTTTTGCTGACGTATGCAGAAAATCATTTGTAAATAAATTATGAAATTGTTGCAAACATATTTCTACCACTTTTAGTTGACAGAACCGATCGTTGCAGAAAATTGCCGCATTTCCATAAGAGTTGCATCAGAAATTGACGATACTTGATGATTCGAGTCACATTTTTATTCAATTAAACTAAATCTATTTTTTTTAATGTTTTTTTTTTTAAAAAATAAAAAACCTTTCAAGTGATAAATTTACTGCAAAAATTGAATTCATCAAACAAGATAACACCTTTCATATGACTGATTAACTTATCACTGACCTTTAACCACATTGTGATGATCCGAACTAGAAAAATCAAAAACATACTGATTTCACCCCAACAAACAGTTCCTCCACAATGGCTACAGTTCTAGACGACGATTCCACCAAACTACAACAACTAAATCGAAATAATTCACACGACACAATTATATTCTGCCGCGGCGAAGAATTCAAAGTAGAAAAAGCCGCCTTGATCGCCTCTAGTCCATACTTTAAACACGTCTTTATCAACAAATCCAACGACAATGACAAAATCTACATGGATTCTTTCCAACCCGAATCATTAACGCAAGTATTCGACTTCATATACAACAATCCACTCCAACTAACCGACGCCAACGTCCAAAACTTAATGACGACTGCTCGCTCACTGGAGATAACTCTTTTATACGAAAAATGCATCGCGCACCTCGAATCGACACTAAACGCCGCGAATTTCGTCGAAATATGGAACATTGCCGACTTGTTCTCCGACAACGACCTCCGCTCTGCAGTGATAAATTACTGCGTGGAAAACTACTCCCGTTTACGAAACAAAAACACATTCCTCACGTTATCCAAGCACCGTCTACAAACAATCCTCCAAGATCCGAATCTGATTGGCGACATGGAACAACTGCTCGAAACCATCGTCGAATGGATCCGTTTGGGCCAACCGGAAAAACAGCAAGAAATGACCGAACTTTTATACGTTTTACGTTCAGATATTGCGTCGAAACATTACCTACAAAGAATGAATCACGACAAAAGATTGTTGCAACAAACACCTGCGTTAAGAGAACTTTTCCGCGCGGTGCTCGAATCCCGTCAATCGAAACCGAAACCGATTCCGAAAAACCCGAACACGTTCTCGGCGAGTTCCGGCGAGATTTCGCGCAAACCGCCGTCGATTATAGCGTTTATAGAAAACGAAAAGCAGCAAACAATTGTGGAATTACGTCAATTGAACGGGGAAATCATTAGCAAGACGCCGAGACTCTCTCCGTTCGAGGTCCGACACGCGGGAACAGTTGTCCATTGCGATCGCATTTATTGCGCGGGAGGAAAAGGTTACGTCACATCGCATCAGTTCTTCGCAAAATTTAGCTGCTACGACGCAATCGCCGATGACGTTTACGCATTGAGTTCTATGAGCATCGCGAGGGCGCAGATGGGACTCGCTGTTCACGAAGGACATATCTACTCCGTCGGTGGGTACAACAATGTTTCGGAGTTGGTCGATGTTGAGAAATATTCTATCGATGATGATACGTGGTCAGTTGTGACGAGTTTGAGTAAATCGAGACGTGGGGTCGCTTGCGTGTCGTTTGCTGGACGATTGTACGCAGTTGGGGGTCGAAGGAACATGGAAACTTTGATCAGTGTTGAGTATTACACGAGTGAGAGTGATCAGTGGACTACGGTAGCTCCGTTGTTGTATCCTCGCTCGAATTGTGTTGTCTCGTTTGTTAATGGGAAAATGTACGCGTGCGGTGGATTTTGGAGTATCAGGGAACTTATTAAGTCGAATGTGGGGAATGTGCAAGTTTATGATTGCGGTCAAGATTGTTGGAGTATTGGGACTAGTTTGAAAACAACTAGTTTGATTACTAGTGCTTTTTCGTGGAATGATAAATTGTATATTTTTAATGCTGCTGGCATTGTTTTGGTTTATTATCCTTTGGAAGGGCTGGTGGAACGTGTTCGTCAGGTTACGTTTTCGAATGGGTTAGTGCGATGCGTATTTCCTGTCAGTAATAGGAGTGGGTTGCGAGGGGTTCATAGTTTTTTTTCTATGGAAAGTGTGTGGAGTTTGAGTAGTAGTAGTCGGAATGATGATGTATTTGAGATGGAAGAAACTAAATTGTAAAAAATATTATATAGAAAAAAAAAATATTAAAAAAATGTTTCTAAGCAAAACAGTAGTAGGTGCACACTTCAAAAACGAGTTGTGCATGTGGTTACCGTAGTTTATTGTGTGTTTTGTGTATAATTCTGAGTGTGAAAATCTCTGAGGCAAATTGTAGCTTAAGATTTAGGCAAGTTTTAGGTTCTATTACATGACTTGAAGTAGTCATGTGACTTCTAAAGCAAATGGCGCCTCAATTTCTTTTAGATCGGAAGTGCTATTTGGGAGCTGCGCGGACGAGTGCGCAATTGTAAACTTAAACATTTCCAAAAATGACGGCACATTTTAGGAAACGAAACGACTGAAACTCGGAAAACACGAAAATGTTTTAGTTTCCGAATGCACCTAATGTGTAGTTTTGATGTTAGGGGGCTAGTTGTATATGGACAAAAGTTGTTACAATATAGACTGTTCGTAAAAAAATATTATTAAAAAAAAATAAATGTAAAAAAAAATTTGTGAAAAAAAATGTAAAAAAAAATTTGTGAAAAAAAATGTAAAAAAAAATTATTATATGCTGGGAATGCAATTCAAAGTATTGTTAATGCTCACAAATTGGATTTGGCAGTCGAACTATGTTATCACCAGGGAGAATGTAGTGAACTGGATTTGAAAAATAAATTTTAAAGTATGAAAATATTTTTGAATATTTTTAATATCGAAATGTTATTAATGAAAAATAAATTAGACTCAAAAATAACCAAAACATACAAATTAAAAAATTGACATTTATTGTGACTTATGCAAACTAATGAATAAAAATCATAAGATAAACATGTTAATTAATAAAACAAAATATAAAAAAAAAAAATAGAATAAAAATGCCTAAAAAAATCTAAAATTTAAACTCTTTGTATTTCTTCGCCCCCTTTCCATTATCCATAGGCTTCTTCTTCCTCTTAAACGACTGTTCAGCCACATGCTCCGCCACCATATCACTCAAATCCACCTGCCCCATCCGATTCTCCTCCCTAATAATCATCTCACACTTCGCCGCCACAGCAGCCGCATCACCCAAATCGCTCGGATCAAGAGACACCGCAATGCCCTTCGAACTCGCCTTCGACACCGCAGCAGACACATCATAAACATGAGTCGACGCCATCATCGCACCCCCATTCCTCGCCGACGTCTTTTCCGGCAACACCGCATACAACGGCGCAGCATCGCATTCCTCCATCTTGTGAGCTCCTGGTCCCAAAACACCGCTCGCACCCCATAAATACGAGCGAAACGCAAGAAACTCGCAAAAACTCGTTTTTGAAATTTCGATGGAAAATGCCGATTTTCTCTCCGTACGCGGGCCACCGGACACGGCCGAACTTATACGCGAGATCCGTACTCGCTTAAAGGTAATGAAATATGCACGACCTCGTCCCGCTGCCTAACTCTTGATGGAGATTGAAGTTCCTAGTGCTGTTTTTGATGCTCAGCACAATAAACAAGTCCAAACAATGTTTAAAAAGCAAACAAAGAACTTAAGGAAGATTTATTCCAATAAAAGTAAGTTGAAACAAACTCATGACATGCTGTCATGCACACAGCCATTTTGGCTCCCCTAAAAGGTGGTGCACATCACCTGACTTGGTGAAAGACTGACCACCGAGTGATTGACAAAAGGTGATAATACACTATTAAAACACCACCTGTTGGCAATCACATGAGACTCTGATTGTATGTCGTCTGCTACATCAAAATCTTTGCAGATGACATACACAAAAGGTAAATACAGTCACATTTTGGTATAAACTCACTACAAAATTGGGAAACATGTGCAATAAGGCACAAAACACTCATTATCAGTACAAAAGGGGGAGAAAACTTCCAAGCCCAGCCTCCTTGTGGCCTCCCCTGGGCACTCCACTGTGGCACTTTGTTTTTCCGCTGCAGTGGTGCTAAGGGGTCCTCTGGTTATCTATCTTCTTGTTTTTTTGCTCCGCTTTCTCTTCTGTGGCTTTTGTCTCTGTTTTTGACCATTTTTTTGATAATGTAATGCTGCATTCCATTCTGCAATGGAATGTACGAATGTAGTGTTTATCAATGGTCAAATGTGTTTGTTTATGTCAGATTTATATTGGTCAGATTAAAAGACGTGTATGACCTCAGTCGTCGCTTGCGTCTATAAACTCAATTCTATCTATCTATCTATCAGTACAAAAGGTGTGATAATCATAACAACACATGATCATCACACGTCACCTTTAGGTAACTGCAAACAATGATCAATAAATACCCAAATTAATAGACAAGCATAATTAACATTGCTCAAACAGTTAATACAAATTATATAACACCCATACACGGCAATAATTAATCTAACACATAAATACAACCGCATATGCACGCAATTCACTGCATTCATTCACCATACATGGTTTTTAGCATAATAAATCCTTATTATGCATTTGATACGACCACACAGGTGCAGCCAACACAATGAATACCAATTGGTAATTGATACACTTTTACCAATCAGGCTTAAGACACAATAATTATGCATAATTTACATCGGTCACTCACACATCTCACTCTCAATTTTCCGTTTCCTAAATTCAATCGCATCGGGGGTCTCCAAACCATCAATTTCAACCTGCGACACACTCGAACCGCCAACAACAGGCGTCTCCAACCCACTATTATCAACTTCCACATCTTTATCGTCATCTTCTTTCTCATCATCATCATCATCATCCTCCTCCGATTCAGAATCCGCCGTCATTTCGCCCCACAACGTCCGATCCACTTCTTCGACCGCCGTAAATTGACTTCCACCTTCCCCAAACACATCGCCGTAAAGTGGCTTTCCCGTCTCATCAACGGGCGGCTTCCCCCATTGCCCTGCTTCATAACCGAAAGCGCATCCCTTCGGAACCAGCGCATTCAATCCGGGGATTTTTAAATTCGGAAATGACGGTGGAGGACCGAATCGCTGCATCATTATCAACCACAGTGGAGGGATTCGGTTGGAGTTCGGTCCGACCGGCATGCCCAAAGCTGTTTTTAATTGATCGGACATCTCGCCCGGTTGTTTATCGGAGTATCGAGTTTCGAATTCTTTCCCTTCGTAATATAAATCTCCGTGACCGGTGAGTTTCGGTTTGGTTTGATACTTGAAAAATGCGTCGTGTAGTTTTTGGTAATCCATATCGATTTTCCCCATTTTCGGACGAACTTTCTCTTTCATGCGTGATTTCAGCGTTTTTTCGTCTTCTTTTTCCTGCACCGCTTGACGCATTTCCATGATGCCGGTGCGTTTGATGAAATCCGGCAGATTGAACGGCGGTTTCTCGATACCGCGTTTCCCTTGCAAGTATTTACGTTTGAAACACCAATGACGTGGAACGGGAACGGTATTGCGCGTTGATTTCCATTGATGGAATGTGGTAGTCGATACTTCTTCACACGTTCAATATTTTCAACTTTTTAACTTATTAAATATAATTGGTATCAAAATTGTTTTCTCTGCAAAGAAAAAAATTTTAAAAAAAATTTACATATTGATAAATACTGATAAAATTCAATCAAATCCTAACATTGCTTTTTCGTCTTGATCCTTTAGATTTCTATTCATCTCAACATGCCACAGCAAATTATCCGTACCGGTAAAAGTGGTGAGCGATAAATTGTCGGTCAAGAGGTATGCTCAATGACTAACTTAAGTCAGCAAAGTGATGGCGGCAAGTCTTTCGGGCTTCCGTCTCAATTACTTGTGTATTGTGTTAAAAAAAAAAAACAACCAATGCCATTCGAAACTCAAAATGTTTTTTACATGATTTCAGTCTCAGCTCTAAGCCCACTTCTTTTAGCTTATTCAATTTATTTACGTCATCTGGCACTGTGGTTTCAAGCGGTGGATCTAAAATATTTTGATTTTTTCGTTTTGTCGACGTTTGATTTTTTGGCTCACGTTTCTAAAACGTTCTGCATTGATTTTGTATTTAAGAGGGGGACAGAGAGTTTAGATTATTCGTTTGCAGTAAGCGTCAGTATGCATTTGTCTCACTGTTTATCATAAGACGTTTTGGCGACGTATTGCAAATCTTAACTTCTGATACGAATCTCATTCGTTCCATATTGTTTTGATTATTTAAGGAGAGTTTTGGAGTGATTAAGTCATTCGTTTTCAATAAGTGCGAAAAGGCAGTCAGTCATATGTTTACATCTTGAAAAAATCACTAATTATTATGGCTTTGGGACGTGTTGAATGTGAGTACTCCGCCGTTGTACGCGTTAAAAGACTTCGAGACGAAGATCCAGCTGATACGTTAATGGTGTCGTGTAAGCGATTTTGCACTGAGAAATCTCGCACTCAGGATGTTTCTTTCAACTTCACTTTCGCAGGAACGTACCTACGTAAAGATAAACTCGAATCTTCGGAAATTACTGCGCATCGTAAAAATCCCAAATCGCGAGTGATAAATGTTTTAGATCGTTCACGAAAGAATTTGCAAAATGCGAGGTCAAACAATCGGTTGAAGTTGGTCAATAGTCATAGAACAGACTTAAATGTGCGCGTGTTTGATGTCGAAGATGAGAGTGTAATTGATGAAGAAAATGGGAGTAAAACAAAAATTCCAATTTTCGTATATGATCTGTATTACGTAACAGACTGCGACTTCAAAGAAATTAGTGCAGACTTTGCTTTCGCATCTTTCACTACGAGCGGGACAATCACTGAGTACCAGTGGGATGAATATCGGCATTGTGGAGAATCCGGTGAAATGGACGAAGAAAACTTCCATAGAAATAGTTATCCGGAAGATGATTCTGATTTTGAAAAACAACGAGATTATTGGGGAGATTACGAAGAAGTCGATTTTTCGGACCAGCGTAAAAACAATCGTTTAAGTAATGCTGTTTTTGATTATTCGGACATAAACACATTTGGTTATGGAGATAAAGTAAAACCTAAAAGTAATTCCAAGTACCAAATGTCAAAAAGAGACAACCTTAAATTCGCTAAAACTCTCGAACGTTTTAAACCGAAGCTATCGATCGAAGTGGAAGAAACGGATGAAGATAAAGCAATTTTACGTGTTATGATGTGTCATTAATGTTAGAAAGACAGGAATCATTTTGTTGCATACTACTGTATGTTGAGCTTTGCGACACATCAAATTTACATGTTTTGACCAAATGGAAATATTTTTCAATAACATGAACACAGCAAAAATTTCTAATATTTAAATATTTAATAATTACAATATACTACTATACAAATAACAACAAAATATTTAACAATTACAATATACAAATAACAAAAAATATAATAACAACTAAAAGTTAATAACAGCTTAATTACAACAATACTTCAACCACTTTTTATTTACAAAATTTTTTCTTGGATGAGTAGCATTGTTTATTGCATTTTGCAGTCTCTTACTTTAAAAAAAAAAAAAAAAATTAAATTTCTTTTCTTTCACCAAAAAAAATTCTTACCTAATCGCATGCTTGAGGAGTATGTGTTTTCGTGATCCATTTCAAATTCGATGAACAGATGACGACCATAACACGAGGCGATTTCCTATTTTCCATACAGTGATAATTGATAACAGTTCCAACTGTCCACGTTAACCCATTCCAATCGCGATAATAGTTTCCAGCAGCCGGTGGATCCTCGGTGCAACCTGAAACCAATACCCAAAATCACGTGATATAAATGAGTTCTCAGTCAACTTGCTCGCTATGTTTAGATGTTTCTCATTCATCACAAGTCGCCTTTCATTTCTACTGTTCAATTGACAATCCTCAAATTTCGTATATTTCTCGGCCCATTCTCCTGTGCTTTCACAGTGTACTTCACTGGCAACATGTGTACCGTCCATGGAACCACATCTATAGCGCACTACTGTTCCACGAGCACGTGAACGCCCATCCCAATCTGAGTGCAGCATTTGATAAGCAGGTGGATCGGTATTGCAAACAGGTTCTCCCGTGAATAAGCGATCCAAACCTTGAAAATAAATTCAATTTTTCGTAAAAACACTACATTATGGCAGATTTTGGCATATTTTAACTTTGGCTAAATTATAAATTTTGCTCGAAAAATGAAAATTTTGCTCGAAAAATAAAAATTTTGCTCGAAAAATAAAAATTTTGCTCGAAAAATAAAAATTTTGCTCGAAAAATAAAAATTTTGCTCGAAAAATAAAAATTTCGCTCGAAAAATGAAAATTTCGCTCGAAAAATGAAAATTTCGCTCGAAAAATGAAAAATTTCGCTCGAAAAATGAAAATTTCGCTCGAAAAATGAAAATTTCGCTCGAAAAAATGAAAATTTCGCTCGAAAAATGAAAATTCCGCTCGAAAAATGAAAATTTCGCTCGAAAAATGAAAATTTCGCTCGAAAAATGAAAATTT
>JH431041.1:11125-32966 GCA_000239455.1 Strigamia maritima | reverse complement strand
AATGACAATTATACAGACAGCCTGAAGATGTTGCAGAGATGCCATGTCTGTATAATTGTCATTTTAAAATCTTTATTTATTTCAAAGTAATGGCACATATTGAAAATTAGAAGTTTTTGAGTAGTTTCTTCTTTTTAGATCCAATTAAATTAACTGATGCATATTAAAAAATAGGGCCATTCGCAATAGCAACTGCGGCTTCTGGGGTATCTTGTGCTTTCTTTCGTTTCGTGAAAGTGTCTTTTAGACCTTTCCATTTTTTCTGAACCTCCAGAAAAAAATGGAAAGGTCTAAAAGACACTTTAAAAATAATATTAAAAAAAATAATAATAATAAAAAAAAAAAAAAAAAAAAAAAATAACCGAAAAATACCGGTATCCCGGTTTTTCGAATGTGTGAATACCGAAATACCGGTATTGCGAAGTGGCCGGTATATGAGAAACCCTAGACGTCATAGTTATGGCAAATGACTCGCTTAAAGTAATTAATCTCACTTATGTTGCATTTAATATTGCCTGAATAAAATTCTTAAGTGTGTAGTTGACTTAAAGTGGTAGGATATGATATATTTGATGTCATATTCATCTGAAACCGCCTACTTTAGACATCTTTACTTAAGATACAAATTGGGTAAAGATGTCTAAAGTAGGAGGTTTCAGATGAATATGACGTCAAATATATCATATCCTGCCACTTGAAGTCGACTACACACTTAAGAAATTTATTCAGGCAATATTAAGTAAGATTAATTACCTTAAGCAAGTCATTTGCCTAAACGATAACGTCCAAAACATCACATGTAATGAGTTTAAGTCAACTTAGCAGTTAAGTGAACTAACTTAATTTATCTATATCAAATTGAACGCCCCTAGTGTTTACAATCCATAAACATGTGTATAGTATTAAAGTTAAAGTTCCATTCCAAGATGTGACTGCCGGGTTTACTTAATGTAAAACTACATTTCATTGCAATGAACAAATGTAGGGTTTATCACATATAGGTATTTTGGTCAAATGCGTGTTAGCCCCTAATGTGCATTGACTACAAATAGTAAATAAGCATTAATATCCTATGTATACAAAATGTTCTTTTTACAGTCATCCTGAAAAATCTACTTCAGTTGAAACAAATAAAGATATCACCAATTAGTAAACATAGTTAAATAGGAAGCACTGGATGACCACTTTGATAACCCTATTAAAAATGACATTTGACCTTAAATTCAACTTTTGGCTTGATGTGTTGAAGGAAAGGCAAGTGACAGCTGCATGAAAAACACCAAAACTGAACTAATCACATCAGCCAATTTTTGTTACATTATCTCATCACAATTTGAGTCACAAAAAGCTTAAGAAATAAAAATTAAAAAATCAAATCAAAACAAATATCAGGTTGTCTTGGAGCAATTTGCAGTGCTTGACTGAAAATTAATGTACAACCATGAGTTATTTTTTGTTGGAGGTCAAAGGCATTTATATCAAGTGTGATAAAAACTAAAAAGTAAGCAAATCGACAAATGTTAGTTTTGTGATTGATGACTTTCAAACAGTTGCTGCTTGGTTTTCCTGCAATACATAAGCTAAAAGTTGGATATTTGCTTGTGTTGTTGATTTCCAGTTTGTTGATAAATTATGGTTTTGTTGACTTTTCAACTTTGTTTTTCCTTAGGGTCAAGTGCAGTCTAAAATTTAATTTTAATGTGTGAAAGAGTGTTAACAATAACATATTTCATTTTTTTAAATATTTTATTGTTGCATATTTATTATTTATTATTATATAACAATTCCAATATTCCTTCTCCAAAATGCAAAGCATCATGGTTGAATGACGTTCCCAATCCTGATACATGTTATTGTTAACACTCTTTCACGCATTAAAATTAAATTGACCTTTAAGAAGTAGCACACGTCCCTCATGAACATTTTATGATTTTATGACATCACAATTGTACAAATAAACATTATTAATTTTTCTATTACAATTTGGTACAGGTTATTATAACAGAACCTGGACACAGTCGAGCAATACTAATTGTGCCTGATTTAGATGTTCATTTTGTACACCTGTTTAAACAAAATTTCTTTGCTTTCACTTCAAAAAAAGTAATAAAATGATATAACAATGACAAAAAACAATCTGAAAGTCATGCCTAATTTTCTTTTAGTATACATTTCAAGATAGAAAATTAAGTCCTTGTGTGGACAAACATACCAAAGACAATTGTTATAAAGACTGTTATATGCAAGAAATAAATCAACATAATTTTACATGCCAGTATGTTAAACAAGTCAAATTTAATACAGTGAAACCTGACAAAAAAGCGACCACTTTTATAGTGCAAAAAAGGGTTCTTAGGCAGCTGGGTGCCTATGGAAAGTAAAATGGTATACAGAAACCTGCAACAGTTCCAAACAAAAATCGTTGATTTAACAAAGTGGTCGCCTTAGAGAGATGGTCGCCAAGATAGTTTTTACTGTATAGTAGTAATAGTTTAACTCTTAAGACACACAAGGCCCATTCAAAAACTCCAGCACGAGTCGTGCCACGACTCATAACACGAGATTCTTTTGTCATTTTGGTCATGTGACTCGCGTTAGACTGTAATACGAGTGGCATGACCAAGGTGGCACGAGAATCTTGTGTTATGAGTCATGGCACGAGAATCTTGTGTTATGAGTCATGGCACGAGTCATAGTGGAGTTTTTGAATGGGCCTACTGACAAATTTGTCATTGAAGCACTAAGCATCGTTTGATACTGTTGGTGTAAAAAAACCTTAAATGCTTTACGACATTTTACGACTGAATAATGTTTGCCATCTCTTAACCCTCAAAGCCCCATCCTATACCACAATTGTGACCAGCTGCAGTTGTAAATACAAATTTTTTTAAAAATCTGAAATTTGCAGTAGCTGTTAAGAATATGCATTTACATTTTCTGAATTAATTTCATTGCAATCAGGCATAAAATGAAAAAGTTATTGTAAAAAGAAAAAACGGTCCCCTTAAATTCCCAGCTTAAGTTTTCGGTTGTTTTCACTGCAAATTTTACTCTAGTGAGAGTGCTTTTAGAATATTGCGCCCCTATATATAAACTAAATAACTACACGCAGCATTAACCCTTCATCTTTGAAACACATGGTCAACTGAGTTAGTGTGAAACTAATTTCAATTTAAATTAAGTTGATATAGACAATTATTATTATAAATAAATGATTAAAAACACCTTGCACGCTGTTTAAAACAACATTTTGACCGCATGACTTGATTATTACAATTGGTAACACCTAGTGTTGGTTGGAGAAACCATGGTAACAGCACTAAAGCGCTTCAAAGTAGAGACTCCAAATGGTCACAATTGTGACCATTAATCGGGCTCTACGTTGTTCCAAAATTTCAGGGCTTTGAGGGTTAAAATGTCCGAAATAAATTTTCTTTATTTTTTTAAAGTTTCTGAACACGTTTAAAAAATCATTTTGTATTGCAAACAGCTTATTTGAGCTTGGTGAGAGACATTGTTGGCCATTACTGGCATGGCACTGCATGTTTCTGATTCACGCATAGTATTCCCTATGTTAAATGTTAAATGTAGGGGTTATGTCACAACTGGTAACAATAGCACATTCTCAATTTAGTTTTGCTTTCATCTCTCACTTATTCATATTGTCTTCTGCTCTTTTCCACAAGTTCAACATTAGCTTTAAACCCTTTAACATTTTTTTTTAAAAATCTCAGAAAAATTTTGTAAGAGTTTTAAAACATGCTTGATCCAATAGACCAATAAAAAATGTGATGTCGTAAACCCTTTAAAGCTTAATTATAAATCGACAGTTTGCGATTTCTCATACGAGATTTATTTCAAATGAGAATACATGTAACGAGATATTTAACTATATCTAGTTATTTTGGCATTCTCGTAATGAATTAATCTCGTACAAGAAATCGCAAACTGTCTAATAACTGTAATACAGATTATTTTAATACCATACAAATCCAATTAAAGCAATTTTATGTTTATTTCAGATTACCTTTTCTGCCAAAAACCATTGACAAAAAATGCGTTGCAAATAAATTGGCATGCAATTACACCGAACAAGTTAATGAAATAGGATGGCGCGTTAACCCCCATCACACTTGTAGTTGTGCCAGAGAATGTGAAAAAGTTGTAGTTACTTCGCATCATTATTTCAGTGATGAGTTTACAAACACATCGAGCTTTTACTACTTATCCAATAGAATGCTTTCACTAACAGAAGTTTTTTCATATGACCTAATCGCTTTAATGTGCGACATCGGAGGCTATTTGGGCTTTTATACAGGATTATCGTGTATTACTATTATTGAATTAATAGTTTCTAACTTCTTGAAAGTTTATTTCATCGTCGTTTTCTACCATAAGAATAATTCTATTTTCGCAAAACGAGTCATCGAAAAAAGTAAAACATTGTGGAAGGAAAATAATAAATCTACTGACCAGAGTGATAAACCTCAAATTAAGTCTCTGCAGAAAATGAAAAAAATTGTTATAATTTGTTCTCTTTTGTCCTGTTGCTATTGCATTTGGAATCGAATATTATTGTACACTGAATATCCAGTACATGTTACCATTGAACTTTATCAAGATAGTCATATCCAAATACCAACTGTTGTTGTTTGCAGCCAGCCGATAAAACTAATCAACTACAAAAAAAGGATGCTAAAATATAAAAAACTGATCGTTAAGCCTGGTGAAACTATCGACTTATTAGAACTTCTTGATTATCCATCAAAGTATGCAAACAATACGCAGAAATTATGGCATGCAACTAGTGATATGAAAAACTTTAAAACCGCGCAAGTAAGTCAATTCAGAATGTGAATTTCTTATTTTTTTTCAATTTGACATCAGATCTTCAGCACATTCAGAATGACATGATTATAAACTCTTACCCACTGGTAAAGATTTTCGGATAGATTATCATTATCGTGGCTCCAGCCAGTGATCCGTACAGTTCAATGGCCCCACATCCAATTTACCACCAGATGACAATAATAGCTTGTAGTGGCCACATGGAAACCACCTAATAAAGATGTTTCAGCACATTAAAACCTACAGTTTGCAAAAAAAACAGCCAAATTAGTCGGTAAATAAAAAAGTTACAAAGAAATAAGCGAACTTTTTTGTCACCAAAACAAACTTTGTTGAAAAGGCATCATTTTTTAAAAATTCACGGTAAATTCAATTTTCATCCAATTATTACAAAACTATGGGAGGTTATTTACCATGCAGTAGCACATATGCTCCTTAAATTTTGTAATGATTAGATAAAAATTGAATTTACTATGAATTTTGAAAAATTGTACCCTTCCACCTCTTCAGAAAACTATACATACTGTGGTGACCCAAAAGGGTCCACTGGAATATTTCCATGTAAAATAATGAAAATATTTTAACCAAAATATTCTACGTTGTAATATATCCTAAAATTAATTGACCGTAATTTAAATAATTATTGCTGATAATTATCATACCTTGTATAGTGTAAATAGTGTATAATATTTAATCTTATTCTAATATACCTATTTAGCCCTGTAATTATTGTAAATAATATTAATCATATTTTATTCTAAAATATATCTTGATTATTTCCGTTTGGGGTTTGAGCTCAGCAGGATGTTGTGGGTCCCACCCACTTTGAGGGGTTGCTATGGCATCAAGCGCTGGGCGATGTCGAAGCTGAGACCCAGATCAGTGACAGGCTCAGTTAGAGCTCATTGCGCAGGTTTCTGCGCAAGTTCGAGTCCGAGCGAGTGAGAATTTCTCATGTTCCATGTCTTATTCATCTTGCTTCTCAACTCTCAACAACTCGTCCTCACTGGTCAAACTAATACAAACAAATGTATCTAGTGTGACTGAGGATATTGTCAGAGGGAAGTAGGATTTTGGCCAAGTCTGGTCCTTGTACATTACAAGGAATAGACTCTGAATCTGGGATTGTTGCCCAAAGAGCTTGCTTTGTGAGCTATAATCACAATTAGGCTTCTTTAAGCCTGACTGGAGTCTTCACTTAGACTTATCAGTCCAACCAGGTAAATTCCTGAACCATTAGCAGCAGTCTTTTGCGCGAACAGCAGATTTCCTTTGTTAACGGGAGTTTCCCGCCTATTTCGAGCCGACAACTCCGAGACGGGCCCGAGAAGAGCGTTAGAAGATCTACGAGTAGCAATCTGGATCCCTATTTCAATCTTCTTTATTCTGATGTACTGTTAGTGCCTTTATTAATTAGTTTAAGTAAGCTGTGTGTTTTGATTGTATTTATTCTGTGTGAATAGGAGACTAGCGCTGTGTGTGCTACGAAGTGCGCGGATTAGGCCTAATAACACCTTTATTAGCCCTAATCGACCCAGTTTACCCTAGACAAACTGGCAAGTCGTAGAAGTCTATTTAATAGCATCGGCGCTCGCGCGACGAACCTTACGGAACCAACGAGTAAGTTAGTGTTCAGTTTAACATTAAATATCCAAATTAATATTAGTATCGACGAACTAGTGTCAATATTAGTAGGCCTAGTTTGGAGCGCGACAATACAAAACTTAAAAAACAACTTGATTTCTTTGCAACTTTTTTATTTACTGACCAATTTGGTTGTTTTTTTTGCAAACTGTAGGTTTAATGTGCTGTGTAATAAAGTATATTACTTGCTGTTCTTAAAGGAACAATATACCCAGAAATGAAAATGAAATGTTATTCATGAGTGTGTAGAAATGTTAGACTTAATTTCAATTTTGTTGTATTAAATTAGAAATAAATAAATAAATATAAATCATACTGGTCACATGATCAAAATCTTTTGGGCCACCAACTGAAAAATATCAAAAAATTCCAAAGGGCGGAAGAGAACCGCATTAAACCGGCAGAGAAACGGCATTCTCCTCTATATTTCCATTGTTGGCAGCCCTCTCTTCTCTGCTGCTATGTAACCGCATCTCAAAACCTTATGCGGCAATAAATAGTTCCAATTGTTTTTTTGTTTTATTTAATAAGCACATGACAAATGGATAGAAATTAGTATATTGTTAATGATTTGTATTTTACTTTTATTTTATATCACATGTCCTCTGACTACACTGTCCCTTTAACTTACTGCACAAATAAGTTTTTACTCTGATTTTTGATTCATGAAAGTGGTGTTGGGCGAACATTTATGAGGTTGGGACGAGTCACAAAAAACACAACGAAAAAATTGAATTGATGGGACTAGACAGCCAAATGTTTTTACTTATTTTTTTACATTCAGAAAATAATATTTTTACATGGAGATGAAAACTTCTAAATAACCAATATTTTTTTTTAGGATTTATTAAAACTTATTTTAAAAAGCAGTCCAGCAACAACTATACCAAAATTTGGAAATATGTCATATTTTAATACCGTATTTGGAAATTGTATCAAAGTGAGATCGGGTAATGTACACAAAACCGGCCCAATATCTCCAAAAGTATCTGAGATACAATAATAAAACAAATTGAGTTACAAATCCATGATGAGCTCTCCAAAAATGCCAAAAATTTTGATCTTGGAGATGTTTTTCAAGGTCATTGGCATATTATTTTGAAACCTAATAAAAATAGAAAAAAAATCCAATTGCAATCTTGAAAAGCATCCTTTGTTTGGAAGAAATCACTCATTATACAATGCAAAATTGCGAGAAAATCCTTAATACAGAGTTTGCGCTAGGTACTTTTTCCTTAGAATTAAAACTTTTTTTATGGTTATAGAAAAAATTAAATCCACTTTTTGGTACTCGCCTTTCTAAACTGTGCACTACAAACTGAACTTTTTTATTTTGTGTAACACTATTTATAACCATAAAAAAATTATAATTCTAAGGGAAAAGTACCTACTGCAAACTCTGAAATAATAAAAATAAATTACCATGTAATAATTTAATATCCATTAAATTATTGCTTGTTTATAAATATTTCAGTGAACAACATAACGTGACACTTCATTCCAAAAGTGTCTCATTTTACACAAAATAAACATTGTCCATGGCAAATTCAATCATATTAAATGCATTGTTGTCACTTATTGCTAGTGGAAGTGTGCAACATAAACCTATTCTTTGTTGAAATTGGAATAATGGCTCTAACCTTAATTAAGGATTTTCTCGAAAATTTATGCAATTTTGCGTTCTATAATAAGTGATTTCTATCAAACAAAGGATGCTCTTCAAGATTGCAATTGGATTTTTTTCTCTATCTTCATTAGATTTCAAAATAATATGCCAATGACCTTAAAAAACATCTCCAAGGTCAAATTTTTTGGCATTTTTGAAGAGCTTATCATGGATTTGTATAACTCAATTCGTTTTATTATTGTGTCTCAAATACTTTTGGAGATATTGGACCGGTT
Source organism: Strigamia maritima (assembly GCA_000239455.1). Lineage (NCBI taxonomy): Eukaryota > Metazoa > Arthropoda > Chilopoda > Geophilomorpha > Linotaeniidae > Strigamia > Strigamia maritima. Next base: position 24,572 of record JH431041.1, on the reverse strand, counting down.
TCATTTAAATCAGACACCCTGATGTATACATAACTTACATAACAGTTGTATACAATTGTTTATAGAACTTATTCAATATCATCCATCAACTGCATTTATTATTGTTGCCTACCAACCAAATCAAAAGCAAGATATAGCTTATTCAGTAAGTTTTGGACATTCCGACCCAGCAATTACAAGAAAAACAACCACAAAACTTGCATTAAGTTGAAGTAAAACCTTGTGGTTTGATTGTTGTATCTTCTAACTTAATTGGCCCCTGTCTGCTATCTATTACACTTCACACAATTTTTACAAAAATAATATTCTTTTGCAAAAAAAAAAATCTCAATAGTATTTGTTTTTACTTGTCTTTGAAAGAAAAATAATTGTTATTTTTTGGTGTTTTCTTTTGTAATCAGCTAATTGTAGTAATTTCTAGTCACACAATGCAAGACTTTAGATAGATAAATCTGTGCCATTTTGAAAAATTTTGCCTTATATTCATAACATACAAAATTGTAAAAAACTTCTAAGATTAATACGCACCATCACTTTTAAATATTAAGATTGAATATCAAATATAAACAAATAAGACACGTCAGATAAATTATAGAATGCAGATAAATTATAGAATGCAACGAAAGCATATACAAAATTGTTTCATTTTAATCAAAAAGTGCTCAAATCTCAAATCTATCAACGGAATTTGATCAACGGATTAATCTGATCTATATAAATCTTCAGTTGTCATGGAAACGAAGTCTCATACTGGTCCCCAATTTCCATGACAGAGAGAGAGAGGGTTACCGATTATTGTTTAATTTTGTTATTTTTTGTTAATTTTAGCTCAAGATTCCGTGAACGGAATCTTTATTGTATTAATCCATTAAAATGTCAAAAAATTTATTTGGTTTTAACTTTGCACCAGAGTAAATCTATCATTGTATTTCTTTTCCAGATATTCTTTATGAAAACAGAAGAACTGATTGACCTAAAATTTTATGCTGATCAGCCATACACTTCTTTGATGATTGTAAAACTAATCAGACAAACGGTAAGCGAGCAAACGGGTCGTAATGCAACCAAGGTTTCATTTAATTGTATCACTATACACAAAACTTGCATAATAAATTTTATGAATTTGTGTAGTTACATGAAGAATTCAATGAAGCGATGAGTAAAAGCATTGGAAACATTTCGTTTGTGGTTGAGCCTGCAGAGCATATTGCTACCTACCATCTTCAACCGAATATAACACCCTGTGTTGTATTTTTTTTTTAAAGCCCAAATTTTTGAAGTAAAAAAAAGTTAAAATTATTTTTAAAAAAATGGAATACCCCTTCAAATATAACACCCAACTAGCATACCCAGGTGTTATATTTGACTACAAATTCATTTGGTTATATAAAATACAGTCACATCAATTTTTTAAACAAAATGTTGGTTTTTGATTATAACACATATAATACTCTTGTGTTATAATCAAAAACCAACATTTTGTTTAAAAAAATAAAGTTTTATGTCCGGGTGTTGTATTCGATTAACTCCCCGGGATGTTATATTTGGGTGAAGATAGCAGTAGTAAAATTCTGTAACACAGTCTTTAAAGGGACAATCTGGCAAATTTATAGTTTTAGAATATAATAAATTATTACTTAGTGACAGGATTTTGGGGATTTAACAGGATTTTACAGGAGAGAGGGAGAGGGGGGAGAGAGAGAGGGTGCTTTAACAATAAATTTCCTATTTTTTTTCTACTATGGCAAAATATATCTATATATTAATAGTGGAAAATTTCGTTTTTTTTCTTAAGTGGAAAAAATTTAATGTGGGAAATGGAGAAAATGAAGAATTTAGTGAAATTTGGAATTTGTTGGAAAAAACAGTAGAATTTGTTGGGAAAAACAGTAGAATTTGTTGGAAAAAACAGTGGAATTTGGTAGGAAAAACAGTAGAATTTGGTGGAAAAAACAGTGAAATTTGGTAGGAAAACCAGTGGAATTTGGTGGCGAAATAATTTCTTCTCATTTAAAATTGAAGCCACCAACCAGACTGTCTCTTTAAGGACATGTTTTCAGTACATTAGGATGTTTCTTCACCTACCTTTCTAACACTGTTGTCAATACTTTCATGAATGTTCTAAATACATTAACAATCACTGCTTGTTGACATAATTTTTAGTTAATGGAAAAAATGTACAGTTAATTCTTGCTACAGTAATTCTTCAGTACTTCTACAGTACAGTTAATTCTTCTGAGGTATTTTAACAGGTCTGCACCCAAAGAAGTGGGTTATCCAGCGGTGCCATTTGGTTAAAATTTTAACCCGTTTTCAGAAACAAGGTTTTTCATTACCTTTTAAATATGCCTGTAATTCTGCTGCACGAGATTTTTTGAACAGTAATTCTTAAAAAATTTAAAAAGAAATATTTTCCCGTCAATTTAAATTGTCAACAAACAGCAATGATTATTAGAGTACATTATATGAAACTATGAAAGTATTGAACCCAGTTCCATTGTCTGTAAAAACTTACCGGTATGTAAATGCAAATAAATTAATTCACTTATTGGTGAATTATTCAAAATTATATTTTATTAGGCAGTTTGCGCTTTCAGGAACAAACTTTTTTTATTTACAAATGTTGAATTAATACGAGATTTTAAAAATTAATTTAACATTGGTATTACGAATGTACGAGATTTATTTCTCAATTCGTTCGTATATTAGTTGATAATACAAATGCACTGCACATTGCGCAGTGTGCATTAAACTTCACACATGCACATTGTTCTGCAATTTGAAGCGAGCGTGTGGCATCTATCTTGCTTTTCATCGACTTGATGTATTTTCGGTAAGCTTTTAGTCATCTAGGTTAGAAATTTGTTTGCGACTAGCTATTTTTTATATAAACAGGTCATTAGACACACGCAATTTACACATTTTCTATTGGAACATTACCATCTTTGAACAAGCCATGTTTCTCGTTCTCATTTGTTTATTTTGTCGTATTTATTTCGATTCGTTCGTGTTTATTTGTTTGTGCGCAATCAGAAACAATGATTTTAATTAGGAGACACAAGATAATTAATAAATATGAATTATTTCATTGATATTAATTTATTTCACGTTCGTAATAAAATCTCGTTCGTGAAAGCGCAAACTGTCTATTTATACTAGTCAGAATCTGAATATTAATTATTTCTGTGTTATATCGGTCCTGTAGATAATCAAAATTAACACACCAACAAATCCATGTGTACCTTTAAAGAAGTTCAACAAGTGTCAGGAGAATTGCTTTGAAACCAAACTAACAAATGAAAACCAACAGTGCAGGTTGGTTGAACTCTGGAATTAAACACATAACTAAAATTCATAACAAAAGTTGCAAATATATTGATTAATTCCTATCAGATTGCCTTTCATGAATTCATCACTGTTGCCCAACTGTAACACATCAATTGAAGCAAAACAGACAAGACAATCCTACTTGAATGTGCATCTAAATACTGATCCCATTCGCGACTGCAACTGCGTTCCACCTTGCAATTACACTGTTACCATCTCCTTTGCTGCATATTACGATCTTTATCTTGCTGAAAAGCAGGGAGTCGGCACAAAAATTCAATTGGAAAATGATTTCAGAGAAATATTTCAACAAAAATTATCTTTACCATTGTTCAAATTAATTTGTGACATTGGATCCATTGCTGGCTTTTTTCTCGGACTCTCCATTCTATCGTGTGTTCACTTAATAAAAAGTTTCCTATGCACTAAGTAAAAACAGTCAATTCATATTAAAGGGTTTACAACATCAAAAATATTATGACTGAATAATGTTTGCCATTCCTTAAAATGGCTGAAATGATTTTTATTTATTTTTTTAAGTTATCAGAACGTTTAAAAAAATCGTTTTGTATCCCAAACAACTCATTTGAGATGGTGAGAGACATTGTTGACGTCACAGCTAGTATTCCCCACATTAAATGAATGATGGGTATATATAACTACTATAGTAACAAACGCGCAAATTCTCGATTTGGTCTCACTTTTATCTCGCACTTTTTCATATTGTCATCTGCTCGTTTTCACAACTTCAGCATTGGGTTTAAACATGAAAATATTTTTCAAAAAAATCTCTGAAAAATTTTTTATGGGTTTTAAACGATGCTTGATCCAATGAACCAATAAAAACTGTGATGTCGTAAACCCTTTAAACAATAATTTATAATGTTGATATAGTAATTATCATTCACTTTTGGCTATTAAATCCCTTATTGTTATAACCTTCTGACACCCAACACTCAAAATTAACGCTGGTTCCAAATAGTGGGGACCAGCTCGTCGCTCTCGGTATATTACTGCGGATAAGCTCACTAGCACTCGTGGTATTACCGCTAAATGTTTTTACTTCTATAAGATTGCTGTTTATGAATTTATCAACCTTATAATTGCACCATTTATCTCCCATTCTTTGAGTATCATGATTTACATATTTCTGAAGCATTTGCTGCCGCCTCAAAAATTCAATTGGAAAATGATTGTACCTACAGAAAAATTCTTTCGCACTAGTTGTCTCTGCCAAAAGTAAAATTAATTTGTGACATCGGATCCGTTTTAGGCTTTTTTCTCGGAATATCTGTCATCTACCAAATTAATGAAAAGTTTGTTTCGTTTTACGCAAACTGGAAAATTTTAAAAATAAAGTGTTGTTATCATGCACCATACTCTATTAATTGTATACTTGTTTTGTTTGTATACTACAATTTTTAAAATTACAATTATACCTTTAAAAAAAACAAAAAAAAACAACAAATATCGTATTAAATAAAATCTACACAAAACATCTAAAAAAAACTCACGGACCTTGACTATATCAAGCAGTTGGCACAGATATATATGGTCACTTTGTAGTTATTTAACCTCACTTGTACCTTTACTTTACTTTCCAATTAAAGTTATGAATTATGAAATTTTAAGAATTAAAATTCTTTAATTTTCAAAAACTCCACTAATAAACTGTCAATTAAAAGTCACTTACCGTAAAAAGACCTACCTTTACTTCATTAAACCAATGATAAAAAGACACACACATAGTGAAACAACGCCAGAAATCATCGCGCTCATCAAAGCGGCAGAAATGGCCACATTAGTTGAATTTTACGTTCGATCAATGGTCAACTATGAAAAATAAACATCATTAACATGTATAAAATTCACACTTAATTTAATCTGAATGCTTTATAAACTCACGATCACAAGTACCGTATTTAAATACCTAGCTTGGTGCCACGTTTTCCTTCCTCCGCCATTTTATCTATACAACTCCGCCTAGCGAGAACATGTACAATTCCCATTACGGTAAATAAATAATTTTTGTTTAATTTGTTGACATTAAATATAATGATTTAAGTCGATACAAAAACAATCATGTTTTTACTAAAGGCGGTAATATTTAATGTTAATGTTATTTAATATTTAATATTTATATCAAAGAATTTCACAATTCTCTACTATACAGAGTATACATATACAGTACTTACAAACATTTTTAATACGTTTGGACGTATTAAATCGATTAAAATCGAATAATCGCCACGGCAGGAATTCGAGTGCGGCGCTTCTTGCAAAGTACAACCAGGGGCCAGCGGAAATTCGAGGGCGGTGCTAATTCGACAAAATACGGTAATAGGTTGATTGAGGTAGTTTGTTTGACACAGGACTCTCTCATCTGGCACTTAGTACACCTAAGTGATAGATATATTCTATTCTACTCTATTGATATGAAATAAAATAAATTTAACAACTACTGCACTTCATCTAAACCATAGTACTGGTGACCAAAACTACCGTATATCAAATTGCCATTAAAACAAATTATTGTAAATTGATGATGTTTTACTTAAAAACATTTGGACAAAACTAAAAGGTGGATCTTAGTGATGCTTGAATGACTGACTTATTTGGTTTGCCTCTACCTTGCCTTGTATACTGTAATACTATAGAATTTTAAAGTTTAAAGTTAACAGAGCAGTAAAAACAATTGTATGACCCAAAAGTCAAACATTCCTACAATTTGGTACTTAACCCTCGGATAGGCAAGCTTTAAAAACAACATTAGTGGCTAACCCATAGACACGATCATGTTCATATTTCGGGTCAAGTAGTTAAAGCGCTGTTGCATTTGGTTGAAAAAACTGCCGCTGTTGGCGCTAGTTTTTTCCACTGCACATGCGCACAGAGTTTCATCTTTACTTGGCTTTCTTGCTTCACAATCTTTTTTTAATGTGATCATCTGCTGGTAACCCTAAACAGAAGCGCTTTAACCAATATGCAGTGAAGCCGGCTTTTTTTTCTGCTGGGGTTTTAAGGGGCTAAAATTTGCCAATCAATTATTTCAATAAATATCAAAGCAAATACTTCAATTTTTTTTTATATAAAGTTTATTAGTATTTGAACAAAGTCAGAAAATTTCAGCTTCATAAGATAAGGCAAAAAAAATTTTCCTATTCAAGAAAAGAGCTGAACACAATGGTGTCATAGGTTGCCCATCCAAGTGTTAAATAAAAATTATTATAAAATCTATTAATTATCAAAAGTATACCAGCAAAATTATTTCACTAAAAAGCAATTTATATTCTTAACGTTACCTCCTCCTCTCGTCTTAAAGATAATTGCTTCCTTTCTGTGTTCAAGACATTGATTAAAATACTAATTTCTATCAATAAATAATTTAAAACAAATCCAACATAGTCAGCAGGTCAAAAGGACAAACTGTTTATCACTAGAAAACGGCAGAGCTCTGATGGAAACAAGCAGTCGACTTCACACATCTGCTGCTTAATCAGTTTCACATCATTTAGAATCCAGAAATTTCAGGTACATAATCTAAATCCACTATACACGTAAACTCTAGTTAAAGGAATTGTGACATGAAAACTATAAGTTTATCTAATTGCATGTAATTTTGGCTTAAATTTTCAAATTTTTAGTTAAAAATTTGATAACACTAATATTTAAGCCAATATCACATGATTACCCGTTGTGCTTCACTGCACTACTGAAAAAAGTGGCTAAACCGGAAGTGACGTCATCTGGGGAACCAAAACATTTGAATCGTATACGTTTGCATACATATCGCTTGATTGTTGTGCTTTTATAAGGCTTATCGATGGAAAATTGTAAAGATGTTGATCTATACATGGGATTTGAATACAGTAGTAGTTCCAGTGAGGATTCGGATGAAGCAGAATACAATTATATTCCACAAAAATCTAATTTGGTTGGAATTCATCCATATCAATTTGAACCGGAATTTGATCATGCTTCGGAATGTAATGAAACAGACAGTGAGACAGAAATAGAAAATCTTAGGCTTGAAATACAATGTGGTAAATATAAAGTAATAATCATTATATGATTATGTACATTTAAGATCATATTTCAGCTGAATTATCAATGCTAATTTAAATTTTTAGGTGTAAATGTGAAAATTGTGTGGTAATGAATACAGATATAGAATGCAAATGGTGCTTAGAAATTTCAAAACTTGAAGACAAATGTAAAGAAGAAAATATTAGTTGCATTACAAATCACCCAGGATTTGAAGGTGTGTGTTTAAATCCGTGGGTCCTGCAAACTGCTTACCGAGGTTACAGACAACACGGGGAAAGTGCCGTGGAAGGAACATTAAATGAGTAATTTTTCATTATAAATTGATTAACGTTATTTAATATTCTTTTGCTTTTATATTCAGAAAATATCGCCATACAGCTTATAGACAGTTTGTACGTTGGTCCTGGGAATGGCTCGGGAAATTTAAACATGTTTTATTGCCATCTTGTGTTGTAAACAAAATTCGTAGTGCTTTTGGAAGTGATGTTAACTCTTACAAAGGATTTAAATTACCAGATTTAAACTGATGGTTTAATAATTCTTAGTCTAATAAACAATAACTATGAAAACAATTTTTTTTGCTTTTATTGTTGGAATTGCATCCGGTTTCAACCGCATTAGAGTAGAAAAGCCAAGTGCCTTTTGCATAAGACAGTGTGATTCAAAACAATCATTAGTAAAATGTTTTGAACAGATCACACTGTTTTTGGTATGTGTTTTCCAATTTCTTTGCAATTTTACAAAATTATTCCAAATTTTGGCCAGTTTTTTGTCTGCAGGAAATGTGTGCAGAGATATTTCCTTATTTGCAGTATTCGAACAACCACCAATAATGCAACGTTTTCCCATTTTTAATTAAAAACTTTAAATTTCGCGACTGCTACTGTGATGACTATTTCAAAACGTTCCCCAGATGACGTCACTTCCGGTTTAGCCACTTTTTTCAGTAGTGCAGTGAAGCACAATGGGTAATCATGTGATATTGGCTTAAATATCAGTGGTTTCAAATTTTTAGTCAAAAATTTGATAATTTGAGCCAAAATTACATACAATTGGATAAACTTATAGTTTTTAAAAAATCCATGTCACAATTCCTTTAACAATTGGTGCTTGAAACTCCCATTGGTTAATGGCCTATGCATTGTATTGAAAGTATATATATTGTATTTTAATCCTCTAGTCAAGCTGAGTCGACAAATCATTGCTTTGTATAGTCCAAAAATTTGCGTGCCATTGTTAACAAATGAAAATGCTTGTAAAATATTTTTAAAAAATTATTTACATTTAGGTTTTTCTATTGTTGCGCACATTTTTTGGCTATGAAACAATGATTTTTTGACTCGGATCGACTAGAGGATTAAAATAAGATACCACGATATATCCTTTCAGTTCAATGAAAAAAGTTCATTTTTCAGATTCGTGCACAAATTGTTGGATAGAGTTTAGTGTATTTGTTCAACGGGTGTATTTTTTGCCAAACTAGCTCTCCTCGAATATAGAGTATAGTCATTGTTTGCTTTTATACAGAGTGAGGCAATACTCCTGAAACGACCAAATAACTTTTTATTGAACCAAGATATTACCAATTGGCCAATCAGCCAAAATAAAGCTTTTAATTCATAGCAACTACAGTTTCAGAGAAAATAGATAATGCAACTTGCAGCCGATCAATTTTAGCTTTGGATTTTGTAGTCGAGTGTAGATTGATGGTCTCTAAAACAGAGAACACACAAAGAATCAAATTCTTGGTTTTGATTTAGTTCGCGTGAGATTGTGTGTTACAAGTTTCTAATTGTATTTTTTTCCTATAAGTTACGAATTAATAAATGAATGACCTTAAAGATGACCTAGAAAGTGAAATTTGAGGTCAAAATTGGATTGCCCCTATACCCAACTTCCTACATAGGTACTCCCGTCAGCAGATTGCTAATATTCTAAGTTATTTGTCCGTTTCCAGACTTTTGCCTCACCCTGTGATAATATCCGGTATAATACCACAAGAGAAAGGGCTGTATATAGTAGTTCGTGCACAAATTTTCTGCGTGATAAGATCACGAATGCCCGCAGGACACAAGTGAGCTTATCTCTAAAGCTGGGTTCTCACTTGCGATTTTTCCCGCTTTATCGCGCGAATTCCGCGCGGAAAACTTTCGTCAAAATTGCGCCATTTTTAAAATTGAAAATTTTTCTAGGTTTTTTTGTGTTTTTGCTGCATGTGGGAATCTAGAAAAATTTTCAATTTAAAAAATATCGTAATTTTGAGGCAAAATAAGTTTTAAAAAATCGCAAAACGCAATAAAATCGCGCGATTTTACCGCAAGTGAGAATCCAGCATTAGTGTGCAAACTACTACAACAATTGTCCGAGCTCGAGTAGTATGTGATAACGAGAATTTTTAAAATCAATAAATTAGAGCAAAGGAGCGATTTTAATAATGTTCAAGGTGATAGCTAACATGCTAGACTATCAGTGTAATCAGTCTTTCATTAGTTAAAATTTAACAATGAAACCATTGTTAAATAGTTTCATCGCTTGCTCAAAAATTCTGCTTTGGTTATAATAATCCTATCCCTATAAGTTAAGTAAGCTTGCTTTATTCTTTTTCCTTCTTAGTTTTTTTGTTACTTACCATAAATCCTCCAGTTATGACTCAGGTATTTATTTATTCCAGCAGTTCTTGACCCGACAGCGAGCGGAAATCGGGAAATTAAAATATACGGGCACTTTTTCAATTTCAATAACCAGTATATTTAAAAATAAAAAGAACCTGGTAAATATTCTTAAATTCTAATTTTAAGCAGATATTTACTTCATTTAAGCTTTTATAAGCACAAAAAACACATTTTCAGCAAATATCTATAGCCAAAAGTGATCCCTTTAATGCCTATTTACTGAAGCACCCAATGGGTGGCAATAACCTATTAACCTTATAGACAAAAAATAAACAGGATGACAATAAGCCTTTTCGCGTATTGCCAGAAGGTGCAACAACCTGTTAGGAACCCTAGATTTAATGCAGTGGAAGTGTGGATTGGCCTAAGAGTCCCTAACTTCATGCATTGGATGACCGGCTTGACCTTGAAAACCAGGGAGTTGGCTGGAGTTGGGTAGAGCACTTGCTGGAGTTGACTCAAACTCATAGGTCCACTCTAACAGAGCTTAAAAATGGCCAAAACAAAAGCAATAACTGAAAAACACTTACATAAAATAATATAATCTTTCAAAAAACACCATGAGTAGCTTGATCATGGGAGCAGCCATCTTGGCCAGGTTCAGAGAGTAAGAGTGAGTGACAGCTCACCAGGTGAAATGTTATCTCAAAATATAAAACAGATAAGATACAATATAATTCAATGCAGTACAATAGGTGCATTCAATTTGATTTAGATAAATTAACTTAGTTGACTTAACTGCTAAGTTGACTTAAACTCATTACAAGTGACGTTTTAGACGTCATAGTTAAGGCAAATGACTCGCTTAAGGTAATTAATCTCACTTAAATTGCGTTCAATATTGCCTGAATAAAATTCTTAAGTGTGTAGTTGACTTAAAGTGACAGGATATGATGTGTTTGACGTCATATTCATCTAAAACCTCCTACTTTAGACATCTTAACTTAAGTTACCCAATTCGTATCTTAAGTTAAGATGTCTAAAGTAGGATGTTTTAGATGAATATGACGTCAAATACATCATATCCTGTCACTGCAAGTCAACTACACACTTAAGAATTTTATTCAGGCAATATTGAACGCAATTTAAGTGAGATTAATTAAATGCTGCCGCTGTCTAGCGGCAAGTCAAGTAGCTGTAGCCGCCGAAAGGTACACATGGCTAATCGGCTAATATAAAATAGAGTTTTACAAATTTTTTTATTTTTTTTAAAACTGATTATATTAGCTGAATAGCCAGGTGTACCTCTCGGAATTTTTTGGAAATTTACATTTTAATTGGCTAATTAGTAATTAGCCAATTAAAATCAAAATTTTCCAGAAAGCGCCTTAAAAATATTTTTTTAGCTTTTACTCGGCTAAGCCGCCAGCCGCCGAGAAATTTTTTCAGTTTAGCCGAGTCAGCCGCCATCTGATGGTAGCCAGCCGCACTAAGCCAGCCACCAACAAAAATTGACAGCGCACGCCTCTACTAATAAACTCAATCGCGCCCTTTGATGATACGCGAAAAAACTTATTGGAGACTGGAAGCTAATCGGGGAGTTCAATTTTGCCCGCTAAACCTCGCCAACCAAAACCTAGGTGCCAAATTCCTTGTCACCAGCAATTAACAATTATCTCGCCACCAAAAACCTTGCAAACACAAACCTAGATTGACAAAAACCTAGACTCACTGAAATTAAAATTAAATGCACATAAAATATTAAAAAATAATCCGCTGTCTGCTATGTTCAACGATTCAACTTTTGAGCGCTAATCGCCATATGTGATCTCACATTGATCTTACATTGCAAGTCAAAAGAAAAAAGCTTAAAAATTACATTTTCTTTTGCACCATTACCAATGATTTCATATGATATAATGTCCCAGCATATTTTTTAAAAAATTTTTAAAGTAAACTGTCTTAGCTACCCAGCTTAATGTTTAATACCGGGAATCCACCACTCACTAATAAAAACCCAGCGCTGATTGAAGGATTTATACTAGATAAATTCTATAAACTCGTCAACTGTTTACTCCTATAAAATAAGATGTGATAATACAGAGTTTGCGGCAGGTACTTTTCCCTTATAATTATAACTTTTTTTATGGTTATAAATAGTGTTACACAAAAAGAAAAAAGTCCAGTTTGTAGTGCACAGTTTAGAATAGCGAGTACCAAAAACTGGACTTAATATTTTTTCTGTAACACTATTTATAACCATTAAAAAAGTTATAATTATAAGGGAAAAGTACCTGCCGCAAACTCTGTAATAACCGTAAACTTAAGTAATGCTATGTTTTTATGTTTATATTTCATGATTTTTTTTATGTATTTTATTTTTTTATCGTGTTTAGAATGACTACGCAACGACATGGTTTGATAAATCTCGCCTCTTTGAGCTTGGTTTCACTTACTTGGTATATTTGTTCTACATAAAGAATTCTTTTTTCCATACAATCAATTTTTGCATTGTAATGAGAAAGCTTTTTGCTTAAAATTAAAACGAAATCATGCTATACATGTAGGTCCGTATAAATGTATATGTAACACTACTGTAATTTCGTTAATGATACTATCATACGGTACTACAAATTGATTGGGGGATTACTTTTAATTAATTATTTTATTTTAATTTTTTTGGATCGATTTTACGTCAATTTTACGAAACACAAAGATCATTCAAACGGTTTGTGTACGTTCATAATTTCATCTATATATAACGAGTGTCAAGCAATAATTTAATCATCGGACATTATAGTCCATATGAGTTTCAATGTGATCTTTGTTTAATCGTTTATTGTTTAATAATGGCAGATAATTCCAACTGTTCTGTATTTATTGGCAACGTCCCATTAGGGGCCGCGGTGGATCCGACTGAATATATAACGCGAGTAGTTGCCAGTATGCCGCTGGAAGAATGTGATCACATTTGTGATGGAAATTAAAGTTAGATGAAGATCATCCGATCAAAGCGCATAAATTGTTGATCGATAATCCCCATCTTGCTTACGCTTTATTACGGGTTTAAGTTCGCTTGGGCATTGTTGATACGCAAACTGCATTGAGCATGTTGCGGCCAGCAACTAATATGCAAGTTTTATGCAATTTGAATAATTTTGATTCTGAATTAAGTAACCAATTCAATCAGCCATCGCTAGTTTACAAGTCACAACCTTTAGATGTTGATACTTTTGTTTCTTTTCATGAACGATATACGTTTGATCCTGAAAAAAAGGATCCAAGGTTGAGACTACGAACGCAATTGAAAGCTCGTCGCAGAACTCAAAACAAATAGCAAATATTAGAAATTGAATACAAATTATTATATTTTAAATTTTTAAATTAGTTTTTAAAATTACAATAAATAAATAAAATTGTTTGATATTTATTTTTATCTGTTAAAAGCGATACACGTCACA
>JH431040.1:3258-34065 GCA_000239455.1 Strigamia maritima | reverse complement strand
GGAGGCCACGAGGAGGCTGGGCTTGGAAGTTTTCTCCACCACAAAATCATTAAAAATAATTAATTTTAAAAATTAATTAAACTAAAAACTTTGTTTGTACAACCAAAAAATATTGATTTTCAATTTTTTGTATGCTTTTCATTCATACGCTCCTAAACTTTTGCAATGATTGGATGAAAATTGAATTTACTGTGAATTTTACTGTGAAAAATTCACGAGAATTCTTGTTCCCAAGAATATCATGACACCAGCTTTTGATTTGTCCACATTAAATTGTCTTGTCTCTGTAGGTGTAGATCCCACTGCTAACATATGTTTGGGGTCGATGAAATCACTTGAAACTTGATGAAAACCCTTACTTGCCAGGCATGCAACTCAAACCTTGTCCAAAACTCGTAAAATTGCATTTAGAGAGGATGTTAACGACGGGTCTGATAAAGATGAAGATAGTTTGTCAAGCCCTGCACTTTGAAACTGATCCATTAACTCAGAACTGTTGTCACAAAGTTCAACTTCCCTTAATGACGGGCTATCCCAGAGAATTGCGGGAACTGCTAACCTAGTTATCGCATTCCAATTATCAGTAGTAATCCTGATCGAGAAATATCTCGATCCTGATTTCCCTACGGTGTAATTTAATCGTATTGCTTCAATAAATATTATTAGAATACTACAATTCATTCTCGTGTATTAATTATTTTGCTACCTACTCTTAGAATAACCGAGGTTAAGTACTATCAGCTTATTAGTAATTATCTTTCTAATAAGTCAGGTCACGACAACCTGTGCCGACCGGACACCTGTCCCGGCCGAACAAAATTTTGCGCCCTAACTGTGTCCGGAAATTGAGAGACAGGCTGATAAAGTGGTGATAATGTGGTGATAAAGTAATTTCAAGAATATACACAGTGTTGCCAAAAGACAGTAAATTGTTTCATTTGCGTTTGCTTATAACATATGCCTGGAGCAACAAAATATGAATAAAGATGCAGCTAAACTTCACAACCTAATTCGATGATAATTTATTGATTTTGTTGATTTTGATTATAAAGTTGAAAATAGAAAGTTTTTATTAGATAGATAGATAGAATTGAGTTTATAGACGCAAGCCGCGACTTAGGCCATACACGTCTTTTAATCTGACATACTGAAAATGACTTACTAAATCTGACCCATATAAATCTGACACAGACAAACACATTTGACCAATGATAGATAGATAGATAGAATTGAGTTTATAGACGCAAGCGGCGACTTAGGCCATACACGTCTTTTAATCTGACATACTTAAACTGACATACTAAATCTGACCAATATAAATCTGACACAGACAAACACATTAGACTATTGATAAACACTACATTCGTACATTCCATAGCAGAATGGAATGTAGCATTATTGGTCAAAAGCCACAGAAGAGAGAAAGGAGCAAAAAAAACCCATTAGCACCACTACAGCTGAAAAACAAGGTCCAATAAAGTACCGACCCAGGAGAGGCCACGAGGATGGACGTAAAAGTTTTCTCCCCCCTCCTTTTCTGAGGTAAATAAATTTGTGTATTTAATTGTTTTTCTTAGCATTAAAATCTTTATTTCAAGATCAAGTAAAGAAAATTTTGCTTTTTACGATTTACAATCGAGATATCACACATTGACCCACAGCAAATGAGAGAGAGAGAGAGAGAGTTTATAGACGCAAGCGTCCATAGATAGATAGAATTGAGTTTATAGACGCAAGCGGCGACTTAGACCATACACGTCTTTGAATCTGACGTACTGAAACTGACATATTAAATCTGACCAATATAAATCTGACACAGACAAACACATTTGACCATTGATAAACACTACATTCGTACATTCCATTGCAGAATGGAATGTAGTCTGACATTATCAAAGAATTGGTCTAAAACACAAAGGACAGAAGCCACAGAAAGGAAAGAGGAGCATGAGAGAGAGAGACATAACCAGAGAACCCATTAGCACCACTGCAGAAGAAAAACAAAGTGCTGCAAAAGAAAAACAAAGTGCTGCAGAAGAAAAACAAAGTGCTGCAGAAGAAAAACAAAGTGCTTCAGCGGAGTGCCCAGGGGAGGCCCACGAGGAGTCTGGGCTTGGAAGATTTCCTTCCCTCTCTACAATTTTATAATATTTACCATTTACAATAAAAAGTAATTTTGGTTTTTCCTAGGACCCAATATATTGGGTCTTTGGTTTTCCCATTGTGTGCCTGTGCCAGTGTCAGCGCCTTTAATGGTATGGTCACTTGGTCAGATTGACAGATTGAAATAGCCGATTGGCAATTGGTCACCTTATTTTTATGTTTATTTTTAAAAAAACCTGCCCATTTTTACATTTTACACCAAAAAACATTTATAATATTTTTTGGTCTAAAAATGCATTTTGTATTTAGCAGTACATTTTAAATACATTTTAAATACATTAAATTTTTTTGTATCCAAAATACAATTCATTTTTAAATACTTTCTTCTACATAACACCAAAATACATTTGTATTTTAAATACTTTCCTGGAAATTATTTTAAAATACAAAATACAAAATACCTAAATGTACTTAAAATACTGTATTTTAAATACTTGTATTTAAAATACATGTATTTTGCCCATCTATGGATGCACCAGTCGAATACTTGCATCGCTTCCACTTCTTATAGAAGGTCTTCCTCCTGTTAGCGTTAGATTGTGACGGTCGAATCCCGGAAATTACCTAACTATTTTATCACTAGATGGCGCCGACTACCAAGTTGCGCCATATTCAAATAATAACTATTTATGTTGCCTATCTCTGGCTTTATGACTAGTTTATAAGTTTTGATCAGTAAATATTTTATAAGGATGTTTCTTTTATGAATTATAAGGAATAATAATATTTCATATTATTATTCTAACAAGGGAAATTATCTTTTGATAAGTATTTGCTGTGGTCAGGTGACCACAATAATTACTCTTTTGTGCCCATCCGAGAAATTGATCACACCTGTGACCCATTTCTCTGACATAGTAATGACCTCCAACAGATAAACAACTCACTTGAGTTTAGTGGGAAGTTGTCCCGATTGGTCCAACGTTCCACCGAGTCATCTGTTGTCATGTAGTGACTACCCCTGCAGTCGTACTGATGCCCGATTGGACCTCAGTTCGACCTTCCATGGATTGTCCACTATATAAGAGCTTGCAGAGCTCAGTTCCAGTGCCCCTAAAGTTCACTTAAAGATATATTTATATTTTGCTGACAGTTACTTGCATTTATGTGGTACGATAAGCTTTGTTGTCATGAGCCAGCTGGTGCAAAATCATAAAGACCATAGTAGCCGTGGCATTTATGTCACGAAAGCCTATGTACCGCAAATATACATTTCAACCTAAGCATATATAATGACACATCAGTGAGTGAGTGGTCTTATCGGGACAGACAGTTATTAACCACTCTATATTCGGTTGTAATAATGATTCCCAGACGCATGTTACAATGCGGAATGTCGATCTTCGGCTCCGGCGATGCTCGTCGCCAAGTAACACTAATCTGTGCTCATTCTCCGGTATTTATAGTATCGTTATGTCTCGTTACCGGGTGATACGGTGAAATCACCATATCTCCGGTGGTTGTCTGTCTGGGAACTGCGTCACCCGACGCAGTCAGCCCGAACCTTGTGACGTCTAAGAAAGTCAACCACAAGACAGATTGATGGATTCCCACTCCTTTTAGAACCACTTAGGATACCAGGAACGGAAGTTAGATAGATAGATAGATAGAATTGAGTTTATAGACGGAAGTTAGATATAGATAGATAGATAGAATTGAGT
The DNA here is from genome assembly GCA_000239455.1 of Strigamia maritima. NCBI lineage: Eukaryota > Metazoa > Arthropoda > Chilopoda > Geophilomorpha > Linotaeniidae > Strigamia > Strigamia maritima. The sequence continues at coordinate 30,241 of JH431040.1, read as the reverse complement.
TTATAGATGGAAGTTAGAAGTCATTCATATTCATATTATTATTATATCGTCACAATTATCATCTGAGAATTGTTTATAACTTAGATGTCTTTAATCTGACATACTAACATACTAAATCTGACCTACTTTAAAGCCGACACAAACAAGAGAGCTAGAAACAGAGATAGATAGATAGAATTGAGTTTATAGACGTAAGCGACGACTGAGGTCATACACGTCTTTTAATCTGACTAATATAAATCTGACATAAACAAACATTTGACCATTGATAAACAAGAAACAGAGAGATAGATAGATAGAATTGAGTTTATAGACGTAAGCGACGACTGAGGTCATACGCGTCTTTTAATCTGACCAATATAAATCTGACATAAACAAACACATTTGACCATTGATAAACACTACATTCATACATCCCATTGCAGAATGGAATGCAGCATTACATTATCAAAAAAATGGTCAAAAAAAGAGACAAAAGCCACAGAAGAGATAGCGGAGCAAAAAAAAGGAGATAGATAACCAGAGGACCCATTAGCACCACTACAGCGGAAAAACAAAGTGCCACAGTGGAGTGTCCAGGGGAGGCCATGAGGAGGCTGGGCTTGGAAGTTTTCTCCCCCAAATCTGACATAAACAAACACATTTGACCATTGATAAAATCTACATTCATACATTCCATTGCAGAATGGAATAATACATTCCATTGCAGAATGGAATGCAGTCTTACATTATCAAAAAATGGTCAAAAACGGAGACAAAACCACAGAAGAGATAGCGGAGACAAAAAAAAGAAGATAGATAACCAGAGGACCCATTAGCACCACTGCAGCGGAAAAACAAAGTGCTGCAATGGAGTACCCAGGGGAGGCCACGAGGAGGCAGGGCTTGGAAGTTTTCTCCCCCAGAAACAGAGAGAGAGAGAGAGAGAGAGAGAGAATTAAGTTTATAGATGTAAGCGGCGACGTAGACCATACACGTCTTTACGAGATTGCGATGCTGCAACCCTTCATCATAAAGGTAGTTCAATTACTCAAAAATTTCGAGTTAACAGGCATAAATTAAAATAAACTGACATATTGAATCTGACCTATAATAAAACTGGCACAGACAAACATTTGACCAATGATAAACACTAAACTCTGTTTCCAAAACATTTCAAGAAACTCCCATTGGCTAGAGCCTTTTCCCAGCAATATTTTAATGCACTTAAAAAAATAATTCGAAAAATGATCATAAAAGGGCATAAACAAACAAACAAAGATAAAAGAAGATAAAAGAAGATAAAAGAAGATAAAAGAAAGATAAAACGAACATAAACGACTATAAACAAACAAACGAACAAAAGACGACCATAAAAATGACCATATGTGGTAGTTTTTGGTGGTTTTTTGTATTAATGTAGAAGCAAACAGGCTCCAACCAATGGAAGTTTCGCACAATGTGTTGGAAACAGAGTTTACATTCATGTACTGCATTGCAGAGTGGAATGTAGTCATACATTATCAAAGAATTGGTCAAAAACACAAAGACAAAAGCCACAGAAGAAAAAATGAGCAAAAAGAAGGAAAGCCAGATAACCCGAGAACATATTAGCACCACTGCAGCAAAAAGAAAGAAAGCTGCAGTGGGGTACCTACAGAAGCTAGGCTTGGGAATTTTCTATCCCCGCCCAGATTCAATGCTCAGTTCCGACAGCTCTTTTACCACGAGACAACCTGCTGCAAAATCTGGAGATGATTATCTTCGTGATGGCTTTGCCGACTTTTGGTGGTAATTACGCCGACGTTGGTGGTCCTCCAGGACTGGTTTGTAGAAATTTTTGCCTCAACAACAAACAGACCTAACTTCTTTTAAGCTTTTAAATGAACTTGTGGAAAAAAAAATAGAAACCATCACGAAGTGTTGGTTAAGGGGTGTGTCTCCTTAATTTAACTTGTAAATGCCACATTTATTTCTTAAATGCGGTCTTACAATACAAAATTCGTGTTATGTAAATACCGGAAAAAATTAATTCAAACACGAAATAAAGAGAAATTTTGAAGTGGTGCCAATTAGAGAGCGCAAAATGGCGGTAGAAAAATCGAAACAAATTAAATATAATTTGAAAAACATCCAAGATTTTAAAATACTAGTAAAGAAACCCGAATATCAAAGTGTAAATAATGTCTTAGATAAATTAAAATCACAAAGTTGATTCATAAGAAATTGAATAGCACCAAAGTTTTGACATGATTACAAGCTGCATCGATGTCGTGTTCTTTTCGCCATTAATGTTAATGCTGATGTGACGTCAGGTTTGTGGGAAAATTCCCAAAATTTCATGAAGCAAATTCAAAAAAGCACTGTTCATTTCAAATATCAAACTGCCAGAAATTCGATGCCGCCTTTCAAAAAACTGGATTGCTCTAAAATCCCAAGGATTAGCCATAATTCTGGTCAGCTCCAATGTCAAGCTCCAACCGCTCCGCGTTTCCATTAGACGGATATGACATCATACAAAATGACGCATTTCCTCTATTGACTTACATAACTACGCATGCCCAGTGGAATCTCCACCAACAACATCGGAACATATGATATGATGAATAATAGAAGGTAGTAATTATGTAAAATTAAGTTTCTTTGCTGTATTTCAGCTGCATTGAGTCTTAATCCGTTTATTATTTTACTCTTTTACGGTAATTTCATGAAAAATGTCGAGGTTGGCCGGATTATTCTTGAATAAAGTCGCGCAAAACGATGAAATTTTCCCGAAGAAAATCAGACATGAATTTAACTGAATTTAAATTTGCAACTTTCCAGTCAATTTTACTGTATTCCCTCGGAGATCAGGATAAATTCAGGGCGCCGAATTATTAGAATTTTCCGGCATTTTGTCCATTTGATTATTAATTGACCAGTTGTCTACTTGTTAAAAACTGGTCAGACTCGTAATTACCGGCATGTCGTTGTTTCCGAGGAAATATGGTACGTCCAAAAACAGTAAAACAATAATTGGGTGCCTGTTGTGACTACACTAATGTTGATACAAGATGATGACAAGTTGTTGGAGTTTTTTGAACAGCCCTGGTGTCGAAATTCCGATTTATTGGGGGTAATTTTTGTTGGTTAATTGGAGGTGGAATTGTTTGTTTTATTTTATTTTTTAGGTGGAAATGATGGAGAGGTTGGGAATGAAGAGGTTGGGAATGAAGAGGTTGGGAATGAAGAGGTTGGGAATGAAGAGGTTGGGAATGAAGAGGTTGGGAATGAAGAGGTTGGGAATGAAGAGGTTGGGAATGAAGAGGTTGGGAATTAAGAGGATTTGAATGGTTTGGTGGGAGGTGGGGGTGTTGATGTTGATGAGAGGAGTTCTGTTGAAGTGGAGAATAGTTTGATGCGGAATGAGGTGTTGTTGATGAATCAGGAAATGGAGCAGCTGGTAAGGAGAGTTAAGGCGATTTTGTTGTTAGGGTTGTTTGGTAGGTGTACTGGATATTCGGAAATTTTACTGTTAAAAATTGATCAAAAAATTTATCCGTTTTGAAGAGATTTTTGAAAATAATAAAATAAGGTTTCTAAATTTTTTAAATACCGGTATGTGAAAATTTTGCTGAAATTTGATCAAAATTTTGCTGAAATTTTTTAAATTTTTATTGCACTGTGTCAAAAATTCCTAAAATTGTTGCAATTTGTCCATAATTTGTTTTATATTCTCAGGTGTAATACCACAAGCGCTAGTGTGATTGTCGAAATAAGCTTGTAATAATGAATTTTTTTACTCGGTAGAAATCACGAGTGCATCAAAAATTGCGACCTGTATAAATCGGTTTATTCTGGTCGCAATTTTTAGATGCACGAGTGGTTTTACCAATGAGTAAAAAAATGAATGGTTGCAAGCTGTTTCGACAATCACTAGCGCGAGTGGTATTTGGGAAGAGAATCTAACGAGAAAAACTACAACAACAACAAATCTATATCTATATTTCTCAAAGAATTTCATGAGATTTTGCGAGATTCCACGGAATTTAATGGGATTCCACGAGATTTCGCGAGATTTAACGGGATTCCACAAAATGTCACGAGATTTTACGAGATTTCACGAGATTTTACGAGATTCTGCGAGATTTTACGAGATTCCGCGAGATTTTACGAGATTCCGCGAGATTTTACGAAATTCACGGGATTTTAACGAAATATTCGACCAAATGTAAATCCTGTGGAATTTAATAAATGGAAATGGAACAAATGGAAAACAGCTTGCAACCATTCATTTTTTTACTCATTGGTAAAACCACTCGTGCATCTAAAAATTGCGACCAGGATAAACCGATTTATACAGGTCGCAATTTTTGATGCACTCGTGATTTCTACCGAGTAAAAAAATTCATTATTACAAGCTTATTTCAACAATCACACTAGCGCTTGTGGTAAAATCTCGCGAAATCTCGTAAAATCTCGCGAAATCTTGTAAAATCTCGCGAAATCTCACGAAATCTCGTGGAATCTCGTGAAATCCGGTGAAACATAGCGCCATTGCCATTTTGAGATTGTGGTGGAGTGGCTCGGTCTGACGGCGAATTGTTTCAGAAGTGGATAAAACATAAATTTATTTTCGGATATTTTGCATGGTGCTCAATAATCAAAACAATAGGCGCGCCGACCAATGAGATTCAACCAAAAATTCGAATTCAACAATAAATTTTGAATTAGGTCTAAATTTGTCAGAAGTTTGAATAAAAAGTTTGAAGACTCTTTGCGTGCACTTTGTATTGCAGTGAAGCATGGTTTTTGTTTTGAAGGGGAGTTTTAGACTTGGTCATATCTTGGACATGTGAATTTCATTGTGTAATAACTTTTCTCAATTAAACAATCCATTTATTAAATTTTCACATTAATTATAACCATATGGAATTTAATTTCAATATAAACAAAACGAACATTTATTGGAAGGTAGCTGTCGGACACACATACGGCGCAAGAAGCGATTGTCCAGTCATATCATCAGGCTTTGCAATAGCCATTAAATCGAGAACTGTCGGCGCTACATCGCACAGAGCTGGATTGTGTGTTAGATCTTTGAACTTTCGGGGCCCGGTCATAAGAAAAGGCACTAAATTATACAGCAACAAAAAAATGAATCAAAATATTAAATTTATAAAAAAATGAATCAAAATATTAAATTTATAAAAAAATGAATCAAAATATTAAATTTATAAAAAAATGAATCAAAATATTAAATTTATAAAAAAATGAATCAAAATATTAAATTTATAAAAAAATGAATCAAAATATTAAATTTATAAAAAAATGAATCAAAATATTAAATTTATAAAAAAATGAATCAAAATATTAAATTTATAAAAAAATGAATCAATTATTTAATTAACCTCTGTTTGTTGTATGCGATGTCACCGGACCACCTTTTTCATCTATCATAACCTCTGCGTTGCCGTGATCCGCTGTTACCAATAACGTGTAGCCGTGTTTATCACAGGCTTCTTTGACCATGCCGACAGCTTTGTCTGTTTGATGAGAAATAGTAAATAAAATCCCAAAATTTTTAATAGTCTCACTAAAATCCAAAAAATTATATTATAAATCTCATTAAGATCCCACAAATTTTAAATAAAATCAACTTTTATGGAATCTCATTAAAGTTTTAATAATTTCTCAAAAAAATCCTTCAAATTTTGGTGAAATTCATGAAGATCTTTCAAATTTTGGTGAAATTCATGAAAATCTTTCAAATTTTGGTGAAATTCATGAAAATCTTTCAAATTTTGGTGAAATTCATGAAAATCTTTCAAATTTTGGTGAAATTCATGAAAAATCTTTCAAATTTTGGTGAAATTCATGAAAATCTTTCAAATTTTGTTAAAATTCACGAATATCCTTCAAATTTTAGTAAAATCTGACAAAAATCCCTCAATTTTGGTCAAATCTGACGAAAATCCATTAAATTTTGGTCAAATTCATGAAAATCCTTCAATTTTTGATCTAATCTCAGAAAAATCCTTCAAATTCTGATGTAATTTTCTTTTGCCACCCTAAATTTTCTCTTATCTCATTTAAATCAACTCATAAATTGAATACTCTCCTAAATTTCCTTTAAAAGCAATTTACCTGTCGCTTCTACAGCAATAACAGCTTTGTCATACTTGCCAGTATGACCCACCATATCGGGTGGCGCAAAATTCAGCAGCAAAAATGGATATTTCCCATTGGAAATGGCGCGTACCATCTGAAAGATAAACTTACATTAATACCACATTGAAAAAACAATACTTCAGAATACCTCTAAAGCTACTTGAATGCAACTCATCTCGGGCTGAAGGTCATAAGTTGCCACTTTCGGCGACGCGACCATCAGCCGGTCTTCCATTGGAAACGCCTCTTCACGTCCTCCATTGAAGAAAAACGTGACGTGTGCATATTTTTCCGTTTCGGCAGTGTGGAATTGTGGAAGCCCCTGTTTGGATAGCCATTCCCCGAGAACATTTGTGGGCTGAGAAGGCGGAAATAGTAGGGGAAATGGAAAATCCGCCTTGTATTCCGTCATGCAAAAGATACCCTAAAAGAAAATTTAATTATTAAATAATTGTAATGCATTTTTGTATGTAAAAATGGTCTCTGGAGAAAAAAAATTATTGTTATTATGACAAATGCTCAGAAGATAGAGCATTCCTGTATAAAAGCAATTGATTAGACGCGTAAAAGCATGTTTTTGTGCAAAATAGTGTAAAAAAATGCGCATTTTGCATGGACGTGCCATTTTTACACTAAAAATGCACGAAAATGCTGTTTTTACACTTAAAATGCACGAAAAATACCATTTTACACTCCAAATTTTAAAAAAGCCACTTTTACACTAAAAATGCACAAAAATGTCATTTTTACACTAGAAATGCACAAAAAAGCCATTTTTACACTAGAAATGCACAAAAAAGCCGGTTTTACACTGAAAATTTGAAAAAGACCATTTTTACACTGAAATTTAAAGAAAAATGTCATGTTTATACTGGAAATTAAAGAAAAATTACATTTTCACACTGAAAATTAAACAAAAATATCATTTTTACACTGAAAATTAAAGAAAAATGCCATTTTTAACACTGAAAGTGCACGAAATGTGCTATTTTTACACTGAAAATGCACAAAATGTGCCATTTTTACACTACAAATGCACCAAAAATGCCATTTTTACACTAAAAATAAACGAAAAATGACATTTTTACTGAAATAGCAAAAAGCTTTAAAAATGTTTACCTCAATATACCTACCAAATTGTTAGCAGTTTTCACCGGCTCAAAATTCCGTTTAATTCCAAACGTCTCGGCAATTTCCCTCATCCGATCCGCCCGGAAGTTTATAAATACAATCGTATCACCATCTAAAAAAAACAATTCATCATGAACCCCAGAAAACAAATTTCAAAAACCAAAAACTCAACCTTTGATGAGCCCATCCTCACAACAAATAATCGGAGTCAAAAACTCATCGGTTTGTCGCTTATCACCCGGTGCGCTGTAACGTGACTCAATCAACTAAAAAAATAAATTAATAAAAAATCAAATTAAATGATAAAATTATTAAGTAAATTATTTTTATTTTTCACATTTATGACGCCATCTGCTGTTGTTTTTTCGCCGACTCCGCTGACCATTCCGTCGTAAGCGATTTTTATTCGCTCCCAGCGATTGTCGCGGTCCATGGCGTAGTAACGGCCGGTAATGAAGGCCAGTTGGCCGTAGTTGTTTTTCTTGAGGTGGTCCAAGACTTGTTTAGTGTAGTTGACCGTGGTGACGGGATTTGTGTCGCGGCCGTCGCCGAAGAATTGGACGAAGGTTTTGGGAACTTGGTGAAGTTTGGCACCTTCTAGAAGGGCAAAGAGGTGGTTGATGTGGCTGTGGACACCGCCGTCGCTCACCTGTTTGGGAATGTTTGGATTTGTTAGAATTGAATAGAGTAGAAAAGGTTTACGCATAAGTTTTGTATAAAAAAATTAAACCTTGCCTAAAAAACTGAATTTTAGCCTAAGAAATTGAAATTTAGCCAATTTTAGGCTAAAAACAATGAATTTTAACTAAATTTTAGCCTAAAAACTGAATTTTAGCCTAAAAACTGAATTTTAGCCTAAAAACTGAATTTTAGCTTAAACACTGAATTTCCTGAATTTTAGCCTAAAAAACAAATTTCAGCCTAAAAAACGAATTTTAGGCTAAAAAAACTGAATTTTAGGCTAAAAAAACTGAATTTTAGGCTAAAAAAACTTAATTCCAGGCTAAAAAAACTTAATTTCAGGCTAAAAAAACTTAATTTCAGGCTAAAAAAACTTAATTTCAGGCTAAAAAAACTTAATTTCAGGCTAAAAAAACTTAATTTCAGGCTAAAGAAAACTGAATCTCAGGGTAAAAAAAAACTGAATATTAGCCTTAAAAAAACTGAATATTAGCCTAAAAAAAAACTAATTTTGGCCTTAAAAAATTGTATTTTAGCCTAAAAAAATAGCTTAAAAAACTAAATTATTTTTTATAGGCTAAAATTGCAATTGCGTTGTATTTTAAAACTAAAATTAATTTATTAGGTTAAAAGCAATAACGCAATTTTAGCCTAAAAAAATAATTTTATCCAAAAGCGAAAACAAAACCAATAAAACTCAACAAATTCTCCCCCATATGACCATACACATAAAACATAAATTTCCATAAAATCAATTCTCTTCTAACTCACAAGTCCAGCCAAATGCAATCTCCCTGTCCCCGCTTTCGCCCTTGTACAAGCATCTACAAACGTCTTATTCTGATAAATCTCCTTATTCTCTACCGACATATGGATCTGCACGATATCCTACAAAACAATTCAACAATTAATTCCAAATTCGATCATTTCCAACACCGGAAATCAGTGATTAAACTCAAATAAAATTGCCTGATAAACAACTCGACCGGCACCGATATTCGTGTGTCCCACTTCGCTATTCCCCATCAATCCGGCTGGCAATCCGACAGACAAACCCGATGCATCCAATGTCACGTGCTGACCGGGTGCATTTGATAATGCGTCCATAACTGGTGTGTTCGCATTCAAAATCGCATTTCCTAATTCAAATAAACAGTAAAAATTCGAAAATTTACGTCAAAATGGCAGCGAAAATTAGAATTCATTACGAACCTTCCTTTTTATCGGATATTCCCCACCCGTCAATCACGATCAGACAAACTTTGGTTGACATTTTGGTCGATTTTTTAGGAAGAAGTGATCGCCCTTCGTTGATCTTTGAAGGACGACTGCGAGAGAAGATAGCCGCCGATTATTTATTCGTACTGACGTTAAAATTATCGTTGTAGTAATTGTCAAATGATAATGTATGACGTATTTAGATCCAGCTCTTGGTTACATGATCTTTATTTCCTTAATATAATAATTTTACTTAATCGCTTTAAAGATTTTGTGTATTGGATTTACTGAATAAATTAATGACATTTAATCGAGCATTTAATACATTTATATTTTTTTATAAAGAATTTAACAGCAGACGATGGTTGACATTGGTCACGTGATTATAAAATGGCGGCGTGCATGGCTTTGAACTGAGTAATTTATAGATGAAATTGACTATTTAAATGGCTGAGGTTAACTTGAATGTGACTAGTAACTGGTCTATTTTGAATGACAGACACTTGAAAGAGGCTGTAACGTGTGCGAGGAATTTATGTGATAAGTACGAGCCGAAAATGACAATTTTTTCATGATTTTATGTTAACTTCTGATGTTTAATTTACAGTGAGGACGAAGTGGAAGATACAGTGTCGTTGGATTCGTGTGTTCATTTACAGAATGATGAAAATAACGGCGATAAATGCACGTTGACGTTGAAGGATTTTCAAACTGGTCTTGGCATTGCACAGCTGATTGTGGTAGAAAAAAACGAGAGGAAATTGATGTATTTAATAGAGAATTTTTGTTTTAGATAAGTGAAGCGAGGAAGATTGAGTTGTATTCTGAGCAGGGAGAGTATATATTGACCGCTTGTTCTGAGTTTGTGACTGAGATCGATGATTTTATTGTGTATAAGGCGAATATTTTGCTTCCTAGTCCAGTGAAGTCATGCATTATTAAGGTTAATAGGTTGTGATGTGGTTTACACTCTTTCCAAGAGGTTTAGATAGGGAGAAAAAGTAAATGTTGATTTTTTAATCTGAAAAATTCAATTTTTTTAAATTTTTGTTGTCAATTTTTAGTGAATATGGTCAAAATTTAGTGAAAAATTCAATTTTTTTAAATTCCTCTTGTCAATTTTTACTAATTATGGTCAAAATTTAGTAAAAAGCAGTCTACTTTTAATTTTTTTAAATTGATATTAATAAATTCATAACTTTTAAAGCTAAATTTGAATTTATTAGGCTGAGATTAACATTTTCAGGCAAATATGATTTTGTAAACAAACATTTTTTTATGGAAATAGTCAAAAAGTGGCTCTTGACAACCCTGGTTTATGATAACATATTATTAAATTTCTATTTTATCTCATTCTAGTTACTCTGCCTACGCATTCCCACGGAAATGTGGCTCTATGGTCTCCGGGTAGCGGTTCAGCCCATGCCACCGCCTATCAACTCAAATATGGATTTGAATAAAATCCTGCACCGAATTAATCAATGCAACGAAAAAATGTCGGATAAAGCTAAGGATTTTGCACAATTTCTATTGGCAAGTCCTATAAATTCCGATTGTGCAAATGGAAATTCAAGTTTGAACGTGCAACAAATGGTTAAATTATTTAAGAACTTTAACCCGCAGAAGACTAACGATGTTAATGAAAGGGGAGATGAGAAAGATGGGGAAGACAAGGTCACACATGGCGGAGCGAACGATAAATTGAATTTCCAGCCAGCAGATGCACATGGGTAATAAATTTGTTGAATAATGAGTCTAATTTTGATTTTAATTTTATAGTTTTGTAATTGTAGGAAAGATTTAAATTCCTTGTTGACTAATATTGTCAGACGTGAGCTCTGTGCGACTGAAGAGCGGATTTGGTGCCGGATGGAAAAACATTTGAATGAATTGGAAGCGCGATTGATGGAACATACGAATCAGATGAGTAAATTGCTGATGGGGTTCCATCTAAAAACTCAGTAATAGAACGTAGAGCTGTTTGTGAATAGATCTTGATGTTGGAATAGTAAAATGTTCATGCAAATTTTTGTACAAAAACAAATTAAATTAAATAAAAAATTAAATCATTTTTTTATACTTATTATGAGATTTGGATTCAAGTCATGAGTATAAGTACTATAGTAAATATAATAATGAATTTCTAGAACTTTCTAGAACTTTCTACAATTTTTTGGCATTATTTAAAGGGTTTACGAGATTAAACATCCTCTAAACTAACTGTATCCAACAATTCGTGCACAAAACTGAAAAGTGAACTTTTTTGTATTGTACTGAAAGTATATATTGTGGTATCTTATTTTAATCCTCGAGTCGAGTTGAGTCGAAAAATCATTGTTTCGTAGCCAATGCAACAATACAGAAACCCAAATGTAAATAATTTTTTTAAATATTTTACAAGCGTTTTCGTTTGTTAACAATGGCATGCACATTTTTGGGCTACAAAGCAATGATTTTTCGATTCAACTCAACTAGAGAATTAAAATAAGATACCACAATATATACTTTCAGTACAATGCATAGGTCATTAACCAATGGGAGTTTTGTGCACGAATTCATAAATAGAGTTGATAGTTTTTGACCGTGCCAATGGTATTTAATCTACACGACGTTCATTGTAGGTTATGTAGATTCAACCAGTCCAACTTCTTTATGTTCCCTTTACAGTATTTGTAATATCAATGTGAAATACTCTTCAAATACATTTGACATTTGACAACCAGTTCAAGAACTTTTTTAATAAATATAAAACAAAAAATAATTTTTTCCATAATTCCAACACAGGAAAAAAGGAAATGAATACTGACCAGTGAAAATAAAAAAAATAAGAAAAAAATAACAATAAAATAAAAAATACTATTGATTTGTCATTATTACATGATTATTTAAAATTGTGACATCGTAAAAGGTTCATCTAAAATATATGAGTAAAGTGTAGTCTAAAAGACAACTTTATGCTTTTTTTTTTCTATACCAGATTCAAAATACAGGTGGAAATGAGATTCATGCATCCCACCCGTTCTACATGGCACGCCGTTTCTGACTGTTATTGAAAGCTAATTTGAAATTCCTTTAGTTAGAGATGATTCTAAGACAAATGGGAATTCGCTTAATGAGTCAAGAATTTGTAGTAAAAAAGTAATGAGATTCTGATCGCGAAGAAATGAATAATCTTCGTACATTTGTTGCGTGATGGGGGTTGAGGCTACGTGGAGAATCATTCTATGCAGCAGATGTTCTCTATAAAATAAGAAAATTATTTTTAAAAAAAATATTATTTTATTTTCTGAAGCAAGGTAAATTGTTGTGTCAAAAAGATAAATCTTTTTCTCCATTTTTTTCTTCAATTTTTATCTAACAACGGAAATTTTTGTCTAAAAAAGCCAATTTTTGTCTAAAAAAGCCAACTTTTGTCTAAAAAAGCCAATTTTTGTCTAAAAAAGCCAATTTTTGTCTAAAAAAGCCAATTTTTGTCTAAAAAAGCCAATTTTTGTCTAAAAAAGCCATTTTTGTCTAAAATAGCTTATTTTGTTTAAAACGACAATTTTGCCTAAAAGGCAATTTTTCCCTAAAAAAGTCAATTTTTGTCTACGAAAGTCAATTCTTGCTCTATCAACACCAATTTTGGCCTAAAAAGATCAAAAATTGGCCTAAAAAGATCAAAAATTGGCCTAAAAAGATCTAATTATGGGCTAAAAAGATCCAATTATGGCCTGAAAAGAATAATTTGATCTAAAATTATCGTGAAAATGTATTTCTGTTTTTAAACAAGAGCAGTTTTGTGCCTAAACACATTTTTAGAAGTTTTATTTATATTCGGCACTGAGCATTAAATTACCTTTCTACAACATTGCCACTATTTCATTACTAACCTCGTTGCTAAACAAATGAACACCTGAAACTTTCCGTCTTTTCCAACAGTATGCGATGCAACATTAATTTTCTCCACCAATGAGCAGTAAGTAGTCATTACTGCAATTTGCTCTTCATCTTTGGTAGAACGGTCGCTCTCGTCTTGTAAAACGGTCTCAAAATATCCTTGGACTCGAACTAAACAAATCCTTCATTACAACAACAATCATAAAAATCAAAAGTCAATTTATTACCAAAAAAATCCCAGAGGTAAAGATGTCGCCCAAAAAGCCGAGCCGATTTAAAACCGTAGAGAAATATTTGTTCCAAACAATATACGAGTCCCATTTCGCCGCAAAGGAGAATAGTCAAGCTACCCCTTTCCCTTTCCGGCTTGTAATAATGTTTCACTATGTTGTTGACCGCATCGGCCAATAACTGCTGCAATTCCAATTCGCTCGGCCTTATTTGTTCGGTGGAACGCCGAGGCAAATTTGGCGAACGGCAACGTGGTGGCGTCCGACAAGTTTCCATTAACTCTGAAATGACAAGAGATATACAGATATATTTAAACTTGAATTGGGCGTTTTTATTATTTTTATTATTTTGTCCCATTTTAGAACACTTTTGGCCCCAAAATGGTAAAATGTCATTGGCTGAGAAATGCATTGTATCGAAAGTATATATTGTGGTATCTTATTTAAATCCTCCAGTTAAGCCGAGTCCAAAAATCATTGCTTTATAGTCCAAAAATGCATGCCATTGTTAACAAACGAAAACGCTTGTAAAATATTTTTAAAAAATTATTTAAATTTGGGTTTTTGTATTGTTGCGCACATTTTTTGGCTACGAAACAATAGGGGTATTCAGAAACAGCGCATGAGTGTGCAAGTGTGAAAATGTGAAAATGTGAAACTCTCACTGCGCATGCTCAGTGCGCAAAGTTTCTGAAACACCCAAAATGCAAGATTGTGCAAGTGTGTGAGTGTGTGTGTGTGTGTGAAACTCACACTGCGCATGCTCAGTGCCAAAAACAGCTGGAAAGATAATTATATTCCAAAGTTTTCTCAAATTGTGTATAGTTAAAAATGGTACTAAAGTTAAAAATGGTACTAAAGTTAAAAATGGTACTAAAGTTTAAAATGATGCCAAAGTTAAAAATGGTACCAAAGTTGAAAATGATACCAAAGTTGAAAATGGTACCAAAGGTGAAAATGGTACCAAAGTTGAAAATGGTACCCAAGTTGAAAATGGTACCCAAGTTGAAAATGGTACCATATATCTAAGACTAAAATTAGGTACCAAAATTAAAAATGTTACCACTTGCTTAGTATTAAAATTATGGTACCAAAGTTATAAAATGGTACCACATGCCTAGTACTAAAATAATGAGACGCCATATTGATCCAGGTAACACTAAAACCCAGAACTGTTGGTACCAAATAATTTTAGTACTAGGCAAGTGGTACCATAATTTTAGTTTAGGCAATTATGCCTGCCCGCCATTTGAAATCATATGTGAAACGCATTATGCGCACCTCTTGAGGTGTGAGTGTGAGTCACCCGTGTGAGTCACATAACATAACATGAAGCCTATGAGACTTCCGGTGCGCATGTGTGAAATCACATTTTCACACTTACGCATTTGCACACTTATGCGACAGTTTCTGAATACCCCTAATGATTTTTCGACTCAGCTCGACTAGAGGATTAAAATAAGATACCACAATATATACTTTCAGTACAATGCAAAAAGTTCACTTTTCAGTTTCGTGCACGAATTGTTGGATAGAGTTTAGTATCTTATTTTAATCCTCTCATAGTCTCCACTTTCGATACAATGCATTTCTCAGTCATTGACATTTTAGTATTTTACCCAAACTTGGGGTACAAAGAGTTGAAGTATACCTTCGTTGTCTGTTGAAGCCGGTACTAATTCACCAACTAAAAGTCTTTCCGTACTTCCATCATCTATTCCTTTTGCCAGCCAACGACCGCACGGAAATCTTAAAGAAATTAATAAAAGCTTTTTATTACCCTATATTTTGTAAAGTTATTAAAGTACGAACTTGTAAGTATGTCCCGTGACCTCGTTACGCACAAGAACATGCTCAACCATCCACTTAGGAGTCATTCCGCTATTATCATGTCCTATACGCAAAGTGGTAAGAACTCCTAAATTTTTGTACTGAAAAATTAATTCTAGCGATTGCTTCGGTACGTCAATAGCCCCGGTTTCCCCGTGGGTGCCCGATAAACACACCCAAGCGTTGGCGGATGTCGTCGACGCGCTAAACTTGCGGCTCGGAAAGATGACTACCCGATAAGGAATCACTGAAATTAAACTCAATTTAATTTCATAGTCGTTTCAATGTTATTTGAAGTAAACTCCATCTAACAATTCGTGCACAAAACTCCCATGTACTGAAAGTGTATATTGTGCTATCTTATTTTAATCCTCTAGTTGTGCCGAGTCGAAAAATCATTGCTTCATAGTCCAAAAATGTGCGTGCCATTGTTAACAAACGAAAACGCTTGTAAAAATATTTTAAAAAATTATTTACATTTGGGTTTTTGTATTGTTGCGCACATTTTTTGGTTACGAAACAAAGATTTTTCGAGCCAGCGAGACTAGAGGATTAAAATAAGATACCACAATATATACTTTCAGTACAATGCAAAAAAGTTCAGTTTTCAGTTTCGTGCACAAATTGTTGAATAGAGTTTAGTTACCTGTTGATAAATATGCATTTGTGAAGCAATGATAATCCACTGCGTTCAGTGTTAAAATGTGATATAAAAATTGCTCTTTTTCATCATCGCAGCGAAGAAAGGCGTAACGCTTATAACAACTCCTAGAAAACAAATGAATCGTTCAATATTAAGTTAATAAGCTATTTAACTCAAAGCCATCTTAAGGGCATGTGGAGGCTCCATTGTTGAGAGATCCCAAAGGTTCTTTGGGCCCCAAATGTTGAACAGGTAAAAAAATTCCCAAATAACCAAGAGCTACTATATAAAAAGCACTAACAAATAACAATGGCCAAGTGCCAAATAATCCAAATTGCTAGAAACCCTAAAATTGTCAAAAGCCCCAAAAGCTCAAATGTACCAAAAACCACAGAAATGCTAAAATCTCAAATCTTCCAAGTACTCCTAATTAATGTCAGTTGTTCTTGTTGCCAGAAATCTCACAAATACCATAAGCTAAAAAATGCCAAAAGCCCTAAAAAGACCGAAGATCCTTTGTGTCAAAGCCTCAATTGACTCTGAAAGTGCCAAAAGCACCTAAATTACTAAAAGTCAGAAAAGTGCCAAAAGCACCTTAATTACTAAAAGTCAGAAAAGTGCCAAAAGCACCTAAATTACTAAAAGTCAGAAAAGTGCCAAAAGCACCTAAATTACTAAAAGTCAGAAAAGTGCCAAAAGCACCTAAATTACTAAAAGTCAGAAAAGTGCCAAAAGCACCTAAATTACTAAAAGTCAGAAAAGTGCCAAAAGCACCTAAATTACTAAAAGTTAGAAAAGTGCCAAAAGCACCTAAATTACTAAAAGTCAGAAAAGTGTCAAAGATTCAAAATTGTTAAAGACCCTCAAGACCTAAAAGTGCCAAAAAAACCCCTGAAGTGCCAGACCCAGAATTCTGAAAGTGTCAAAAGCCCATAAATTTCCAAAAGCCCTTGAGAGAAAAAAAGAGGTTAAGGTTTACTGGCGTTAGCGGCTACTATGGCCATACCCAAAAGTCCTTGAAATGCCAAAGTCATAAAAGTATCAAACACCCAAAATTGCCAGATGCCTCAAAACCTCTGCTGTGCCAACAGTGCCAAAAGCTCCAAGACACCTTAAGACCGGCTCATGTTTAATCAACATACTTCAAAAGCTCATGATTAGCCAAAAGAACTTTCAAATGTTTTGATAAAACCTTCTTCTCTAATGACAGCCTTAACCAGGCTCTCGCGTAGCCAATTTCCGTTTTAATCTCGGTCATCGCTTGGACATTTCTGCATAAAAATTTCAATAAGTATCTAGATAAAGTATTTATGAAAGGATAAAGTAACTGAAAAAACAAACCTCATATCAAAAATAAGAGAAATTGGAAGCGGAATAATTGTAGGAATGTCTGCTACTTTCGCCGGAGTCTTCTTTTTACCTTTCTGAGGCAAGTTGGCATCGAGGGCTACCGTAGATAGATCTGTCAATATAATTAAAAATGTCAACCAAACTCTATCGGCTTTTTTTATTCGGTGTATATTGTATGAAAAGTGCGCTTGCATGCTTGCTTGACAAAGTGATTAATGAATAAAAAAATAATGCTACATCTATGAAAAAAAAATTAGAAAGAAAATAAAAATAAAAATAAAATAGAAACTATTATAATTAAAAATAGCGAAAAGCACCTACATTCAAGACGCTTCCGGAGTACACACCAGGCCAGCGCTGCATGTGAACAGCAAGAGTTTAAAATTAAGTACTTGAAAAATAGATATTAACAACATTAGCAAATGAACATAACAAAAACAAAACAAAATGGATGAATGTTGCAAGTTTGTTAATTTTAGGGAATTAGCAGCAGATCTAAAGCACGGAAAAAAGACCATTTGTGTACAAGAGCCAACATCAGTTGTCATGCGATTAGCTTTTTCATATCGTAAAAGCTCATTTATTTGTCTCTCTTCAGTAAATGTATGAATGATTTTTCAAAAAAGATGAATCTTCATGAAAAATCAATAGGTTACCATATTTTTCATGAAAAACCATCTTGTTTCATGAAAAAACAATCATCATTTTTCATGTTTTTCATAAAAAACAATCATTTTTCATGTTTTTCATGAAAAACCATCATTTTTCATGTTTTTCATAAAAAACAATCATTTTTCATGTTTTTCATGAAAAACCATCATTTCGTGAAAATTCATCATTTTTCATGTTTTTCATGAAAAACCATCATTTCGTGAAAATTCATCATTTTTCATGTTTTTCATGAAAAACCATCATTTCGTGAAAATTCATCATTTTTCATGTTTTTCGTGAAAATCCATCATTTTTCATGCTTTTCGTAAAAAACCATCAATTTTCATGCTTTTCGTAAAAAACCATCACTTTTTCATGAAAAACCATCATTTTCATAAACAACCATCATTTTTCATTAAAAAATCATCATTTTTCATTAAAAAAATCATCATTTTTCATTAAAAAAATCATCATTTTTCATTAAAAAAATCATCATTTTTCATTAAAAAAATCATCATTTTTCATAAAAAATCATCATTTTTCATGACAAAACATTATTTTGATAACAAAACGTCATTTTCCATGAAAAAGAAACAGTAAGACATCATTTGGCATAACAAAACATCATTTCTCAAAATATATAATTTCTAGAAATTTCATTATCTACAGTAAACAGAACAGTAATAACTTTAAGCACCACTCAAAAACAGCTTTTACGATAATCACATTTATTAGCCGAAAAGACCCCAAAAGACCTAAATATTCTAAATCCAGTAATCGACCACTTTAAAAATTAAAAATTGACATAACCAAGCAAGCAAACAACTAACTCAACTAATTTGCTTCCAAAATCCAAAACTTGAAACCAAAAATTATTCAAACCTGGTGTCAAAAAATTAGCACTGATAGGCTTCCTCATATCATTGCACTCCTCAATCTCCTGGTAACTCAATAAATGTGACCACAAAGCAGATTTACCCTGAAATAATCAAAATAAGCACAAAAATCATCACAAACAGAATTACCAATCAAAACCTGTTTATTCTGCAATCCGTGGCTCCAGATTCGCTCCAACAAATCGCAGAGACTTGCGATTAATGTGTTCTCTTCGACGCCGGTTATATTTATATCACAGTGACCAAGTTCCACTGCTTCTTGTCCCATTTTTTCGACTAACATTCTCTTTGTTTTGGATTTGCATTCTTTCAGTAGTTGTTCCACAAAGTTCCAGTTTGTTTGTGTGATGGCGGCGGTTGTCATTTCTGATAACTTGGGCTGCCATAAAGCTTTGGCACGCACGTCTTGCATGTATTTGTCTTTTGAGTCTTCGTGGCGAATTGCGGCGAATTCCATTTGCTGTCTGAGTAATTCTTTGCAGCGGGAACGCACACTCACTTTGGGTCCACTGAAATAATCAATGGAAAAGATATAATACTTGTTATTTCAAAGGAGTTTAGATCAAAAAAGGAATCAAATACAAATTTATAATAGTTATTTAAAAAGACATTAAAATATGTCTGAGATTTGAAAGATTTATAAGATTTCTTCAGATTTTTAAACATTTCAAGAGATCTCAAGATTTTGAGACATTTTTGTAAAATTTCAAGAGATCTCAAGATTTTGAGACATTTTTGTAAAATTTCAAGAGATCTCAAGATTTTGAGACATTTTTGTAAAATTTCAAGAGATCTCAAGATTTTGAGACATTTTTGTAAAATTAAGCGATCTCTAAAGTTATGCATTATTGAAGATCTTACGATTTTGCAATATTGAAGAAATCTCTTAAGATTTTGCAATATTGAAGAAATCTCTTAAGATTTTGCAATGTTGAAGAGATCTCTTAAGATTTTGAGGCCATTTTAAGGGATGGCGAAAATAATTCAGATATAAAATGTTTGTCGTAAACCCTTTAAACTAAAATAATCCTTCAAATACCACTAACACTATACAAATCATTAGCAAACCACATAAAACTTACGATACCAATACGACAACCACCTACCGATTTGTCGATGGCTTCTTATTCAAACAATCGGCGTCTAACTGTGGAAAAAAACCCGGCCTGTGCACTGACTGTATGGGTGGATCGAAATGCTGAGGATTAGGGCTCGTCAAATCTATAGCGGACGACCTCTTATTAATCAACATCTGAGTTTCCTTAATGGTAGTACAAGGCTCGTAAGATGGCGTGCGGACCAATGAATCGCCGTAACGAGTGCGTAAAACTTTAACACGAGCATCAAACAACTGAAAAATAATTGATAATTTATTTATTAGAGTATTGATTTATTGGTTATTGGTACCTTCAAGTATAAATCGGTGTCTTCCCATTGGGATAAAATTTTATTGTCGATTAAACTGACAAACATTTGTGTTTCAATAAATCGAGATAAAAAGGGGAGGTGGGGACCGGGTTGGTCGGATAAGAAAGTCGCTTTATCAAAATTCTGGACACTTTCGCGGCAGTTCAGCCATTGTTCCATGCCCACATCCTGGCGAGTAAATTAAATGTTGGTTAATAAGATTTTTATTTGAATTTATTGTTAGTTGCTTTTTTACCTGGTCAGGGAAAATGACGAAATGTTCGTAGGCGCTAAACATGTGCGTGAAGCGGTTTAGAAATATTTCCCGGACGGCGTTGTTAAATTTTAGGTCGTTCAGGTATTTTCGCTCGTCAGACTCTTTGCCTGGGGATCGAACATTGCCTTCGCCGTCCATACGGGAGGGCCTTTCGAGATCATCTAATGATTTGATTACGCCTGGAAAGATAAGTAGAATTCAAAATTTAAAAGATACAAAAACAGAAATTTCTGTGAAAAAGGTCAATTTTCCACTGAAAAAATGAATCTTCCACTGAAAAAATAAATTTTCCACTGAAAAAATGAATTTTCCACTGAAAAAATGAATTTTCCACTGAAAAAATGAATTTTCCACTGAAAAAATGAATTTTCCACTGAAAAATGAATTTTCCACTGAAAAATGAATTTTCCACTGAAAAATGAATTTCCACTGAAAAATGAATTTCCACTGAAAAATGAATTTTCCACTGAAAAATGAATTTTCCACTGAAAAATGAATTTTCCACTGAAAAATGAATTTTCCAACTAAAAATCAATTTTTCACTAAAATGAATTTTCCACAAAAAAGTCAATTTTCAACGGAAAAACTCAATTTTCAACGGAAAAACTCAATTTTCAACGGAAAAACTCAATTTTCAACGGAAAAACTCAATTTTCCGCTAAAAAGTCAAATTTTCCATCGAAAAACTCTAATTTTCCATCGAAAAACTCTATTTTTCCATCGAAAAACTCTATTTTTCCATCGAAAAACTCTATTTTTCCATCGAAAAACTCTATTTTTCCATCGAAAAACAAATCAAACAAAAGAAATCAGTATAATAAAACAAGTTACCTGTTCGTTTAGCAATTGCCGCCAATTGTTGAACAGCCGGACTCCTTTCCACAATCTCCTTCCAATCATTCCCATAAGGAAATTGCCGCGGTGAAAAATCTGACTGCCTTTCAATTGTCCAACTAGTTTTTCTCCTCCTATTAACAAAATAATTAAAAACCAATATAAAAACAATAAAAATAAACAAATACCTCGGGATGGATCCGAATCGCGAATATGAATGCGGAGCACTCTCATTGAGATTTCTATCATTCTGCGATGGCCGTTGAGGCGCATGAATATTTGACTTGACCAGCAATTCTTGCAGCTCCTGTTGAAATTCTAACCGGTGTGGAAATTGTGGCAAATCTTCGGGGAGTGCAACCGAAGGACCGTCGATGTCGACATAACACAGATTAGCCTCCCCAGGTACTTGTAAACTGAACTTTTCTTCCCCATCGTGGTGTAAACCCATGATAAATGGCACAGGCGCATCTAGAAAGTGAAGCAGCGATGCGGGCAGAATCGGAACGTAGACGTGTTGCCAGGAGAAGGGGAAAAGCAACATTGTCACGCTCTCTGCGACCAACATTAATTTATAGTAATCTGTAATGATATAAAATAAATTAAATGTAAAGTATGTTTAATAAAACTTTTTTATCCGAAAATAAATGATTTTTTGAAGAGAAATGCATACTTCGTGCAATTTTGCATTTTCTCACTGGTTAACTTCATTTTTATATATTTGGAAAAAAATGCGATGTAAAAAGTAGAATATTTTCACAAATAATAACATTTTAAAGCAAAAAAAGATTTAAGGTTAAAAAATAGCTTATGCAAACAGAAATATATTTACCTCCTACACGGCAATTTTGCAAGTAACGTTTATTTTTGTGCAAATAACGATATTTGAATCTAAAAATTGATTTTATACATGGTTTTCACTTGGTAGTGCATTTATTAATTAAAAATTGATATTTGCTGGTAAAAACTGCATTTTTTGAAGAAAGGCAGCGTTTTAGATGCGTTTTTTGCTTCGTACTTGCACAAAATGTTATTTCTTGTTTAATTTTTCCTTAAACTTACCTCTAGAAACGAGTAAAATTTGATTTTCTAATAAAACACAGGTAAATAGTTGTAAAATGTTTTCTATATTTAGCAATAAAAAAAATTGGCGTAGTGGATAATCCAGCAAAGGAAGTTCATTGAGACCTGCAAAATATCAACATTTCTATTAGTTATATATGTAAATCGTATATCAAATATCAATTGAAACGAAAATCAAAAAAAGAATAATAAAATAAAAATGCAAATTCCCAAAGTAGTGGCTTATTTCAATATTTAAATATTGTAATTAATATTTTTTATTTCAACTTCCAGTGTTGAGTAGGATAATAGTGTAAAACTAAACAACACACTCGTGAATTTAATATATTTTGGCATGCATAATGAATTTTTGTTGCTGAAAGTGCATTTTTATGGCCGTATGAATGCAGTTAATCGTTCATAAACTGCAGCTTTTATTATTAAATGATTAGATTATTTTTAATGTGATACTAACTAACGCAATTTATAGGTGCAGTTAATTATATTGAGAAAACTTACTTTTTTAATTCGAAATGTGCACTTTTAAATGAATAAAATGCATTTTTCAAATTTCCATTGTAAAAGACATTTTTTTTTAATACAAAGAGTGCATTTCCTTAAGGTAATTACACTTTTTAATGCAAAAAAAAGAATAAAAATGTGTTTTACCATGAAAAATTCTATTTTCCATATGAAAAATTATTTAATCAATGTAAATTTCACTTCTAATTGAATAAACTATATTTTGAAGCTACCGTATATACTCGCGTATAAGTCGCCCCTGACTTAAAACGGGTCAAAAAGCGCCCACTAAATTTTATTTTTTTATTTTATTTTTATTTGGTTCGATTTATACGAGTGTCAATAGCCATTTTAAGTATTAAAAAAATAAAATAAAAAAATAACTAAAAAAAATAAATAAATAAAATAAATGAATTGGTCCAAATATCCTCGACTTATATGCGAGTACTTATATACAGTATATATTTTGAAACTATATATTGAATGATGGAAAATGCGTTTTTTGAAACAAAACGAGCATCCAATTGATGAAATGGTATTTGTTTTTATATGAAAAATCCATTTAAAAGTTAGAAAATGCTATTTTTAATATGAGAATATTAATTATAGATATAAACTCTACTTTGTCAATAAAATTTCCATTTTTCTCATACAAAATCAGCATTTTCAAACCTAAAAAAACACTCCATCCACACAAAACATTATTTCATCTAACCTGGTCGCTGGCTCAGAATATTCTGTCCAAAGCAATGAAACACCATACTCTGTCCAGGAAACGGAATAGGAATCTCATAAAGCAAATTGTAAATATAACACTCAGCCGGCAGTAGCGGATGCTCCGTCGCCGTCACCGTCCTATGCAACCCTGACAGAAACTTGTGAAAACTGTACACGTACGGCAGCTGAGTGATGACCGCAATCGCTTTAGTCACTAACAAAGTGTCCCGACTCACGTCGTAGAAGCTGCTGGCGGTAGGCGAATTGTGCGCGCTCAATTTGAAAGAGCGCGGCAGTGAGCGTGTGTTGCTGCCGCCACCGGGGTCTGGTTGGTCGATGGCGCCGCCACCGCTTAGTTCTGCCAGATGCATGGATTGGAGGGTTTGCATGGCGGCGCAAATTTTTTTGCTAGTGACACGTTCGTAGAAGATGTAGGCGCAGCCGTAGTTGCGGGTTCCATCTTCGCGGGTGATGATGAATGAGTGGTAGTGGGGTTCGAGGACGTTTTTTTGAGTACGGAATTGGAGTCCTTTGGGTAGACATAGCTGGAATGAATAAGAAAAATTAAATGATTGTAGAATTTTTGTGGTATAAATTTGACATTTGTGATTTTGTGGTAAAAATTAAATTTTTGAGGTAAAAATTAAATTTTTGAGGTAAAAATTAAATTTTTGAGGTAAAAATTTGAGGTAAAAATTAAATTTTGAGGTAAAAATTAAATTTTTGAGGTAAAAATTAAATTTTTGAGGTAAAAATTAAATTTTTGAGGTAAAAATTAAATTTTTGAGGTAAAAATTAAATTTTTGAGGTAAAAATTAAATTTTTGAGGTAAAAATTAAATTTTTGAGGTAAAAATTGATTTTTTGGGGGTAAAAATATGTGGTAAAAATATTGAATTTTTGTGGTAAAAATGTTGAATTTTTGTGGTAAAAATGTTGAATTTTTGTGGTAAAAATGTTGAATTTTTGTGGTAAAAATGTTGAATTTTTGTGGTAAAAATGTTGAATTTTTGTGGTAAAAATGTTGAATTTTTGTGGTAAAAAATGTTGAATTTTTGTGGTAAAAATGTTGAATTTTTGTGGTAAAAATATTAAATTTTTGTAGTAAAACTTAAATTTTTGTAGTAAAAATTAAATTTTTGTGGTAAAAATAAAATTTTAGTGGTAAAAATTAAATTTTTGTGGTAAAAATTAAATTTTTGGGTAAAAATTAAATTTTTGGGGTAAAAATTAAATTTTTGTGGTAAAAATTAAATTTTTGAGATAAAAATTGATTTTTTAGAAGTAAAAATATGTGGTAAAAAAATTTAATTTTTGTGGTAAAAAATATTAAATTTTTCACATTGGTAAATTAAAGAAATTTAATTTAGAAATAGAAATTTAATTTTCTATTTAAATTTCTATAAAAATATCTTTTCATGAGAAATTTCTATTTACTAAAATTTTGAATAACATCCCAAGCAAATTTTCAAATTATTTCGTAAATACCATATTTACAGCTTCCGAATCAAACGGATTATAGCGAACATTTTCCGGAAAGTGCGCTAACACTTTGGATTTGTATGACCTTTCCAATGGAGAAGACTGCAGATTATCAACTATAATAAAAAATTAACATTACATAACTTCATTTTATAGCATACCGGTACAATATAAAACACAAAAACAGCTAAAAAAAAATCAAAAAAATCAAATAAAACATCACTCTACACCATTTTTAACCCTGAATTACATAAAACCCTCAATTTGTAAGCCTCAAAATAAATGAAATTTTGGCAATTACCCAGAATAATCGATTTTTTTTCATTAACAACACAGATTTTATCGATTTTATACAATTTCACGTGTAAAAATCTAATTTTTAGCTCGTTTTTGATAGTTTTATTCATGAAAGAGTTACATAATACCTGAAATGCGATCGGGTTCGAGACCAGAATTCAAATCCAGTCCGCAAACTATAAAGTAATCGACGAATCTTTGGCACGTTGAAGAGCGGGACGTCATTTTTCATCACCTTTACTGCAATAAATTGAATGTTATTACATTTAATTTACATTACTGTGCACTGTACGACTCACCAGACTCAGGAATTTATAATCGCATGTCGATGAATTGAAATTTGATGCAAAAAAAATGTGTAATTAATCGTATTTATCAAGATGTAAACAAGGACAAGCACGACATTGGACATTACATTGCATCTCCGCATAGCATATCATGAGCGGATAACCGCTGTACGGTTCATTTTGTTTCTAGGCATGAGTAATGCCACCAGGTAATTATTATTGTTTGTATCTTTATTGTGTTAGTATAATATGTGTGGGTGATTAATTGAATAACTAATTTTTTAAATTTTAAATTAGGATTAAATTGCAAAGTAAAGATGATGCAAATTGTTCAATTTTATTTTGATTGCTATTGATCCATTATGTTTTTCTGGTGCAAAAACAAAAATTTAACATGGGGAGTCGTATTGCGGGCAACTTCTAGGTTTTGTGTGATCGTGCTAATGTTTGCCATGAATTGTCAAACCAATGTTAAATTGTCTTTATTTATTTTAAATATTAATTTTTCATATATTTAAACGATAATGTAGTGTAACGCGCACATCACAGTCATCACAGCACTCGCATGAAGTTTCTAGTAGTGCCAATATATCTCCGCTAGGAGAGCTATGCTACTAACACGAGTCAAAACCACAGATTTTCAAAGTTTATTGAGTAAAAGGGACTGAAATGAGCTGAATAAACTAACAAATTTTAGCCGATTTTAATGATTATTTTTCTCAAAAACAGTCAAATAGATCTGTTTTATCAAAAAGAAATTTGTTTTAATTTTTTAAAAATTCAAATTGCAGACCTGCCACAGATTTTCAAAGTTTATTGAGTAAAAGGGACTGAAATAAACTTGTGCACCAAATTTTACCCGTTTTTAATGATTAGTTTTCTCAAAAACATTAAAATGGACCTGCTGCAGTTTCTCATGCTGCAATTTCTAGTTTTGACATTTCAAGAGCATACAAAATGGCACCAGAATACCCATATGTGCTATTCTGCCAGGGTGTCAAATGTTTTTTGGCAAAGCAGAAAAAACTATGAGCACAACTGGTGAACTTACTCGTCTACAATTGTGACGGTCTCGAACCGTAGTTATGGCGAGGAATTGCCACTAGAGCGCGCTATGCGTCTTTAGCGGCATATTCGAACTACAACAATAAATATAAATAAGTGGATAATAAATATCGCACTTATTTATGACATTACCAAAAGTAATGGCCAAGAAATATATAATTTATATATTCTATTGACCATTCGCCCCAATCCACATCGGAATGTTGGATGATACCGGAAGTGGTCATTACATTCCACAACCGGCATCACCCATTGGCCACTCTGTTATCTACACATTCCTTAGGGATTAGTGAGAGATTAGCAGAGTATATAAGCTCAAGCAAAACAGGAAGTAGTGTGAAATACTGAACTGAAACCCTGAACTGAATGTTTGATCTGTGATATTGTTTGCCTGTG
>JH431035.1:2662-17557 GCA_000239455.1 Strigamia maritima | reverse complement strand
CGTTTCGCGTAGTGCGCATTTCATTGCGCTCGTCGGGGACGAGGATCTGCGCCGCACGTTGACGGAAGCCGGGACGCCGAGGGACGGCCGCACGAATAGCGATTACCGGATCAAGCCAAGCAGAGAAGGCCAATCGAGCGATATTGGAATTTCTGATGTTAAGCGGTCTTTTGAGGATTTCGCCACAAATTACGGAGTGAAAAATCTGAATTTAAGAGGGGATAGAGTCCGAAGCACGAGGAACAAGGCCCACTATTCGCCGAGCTCGAAAAACGAATATTTCGAGCCGACTTTTTCGTCGACGGGAATCGACGAACTTTTCAGCCGCAGCCGGGCCACTTGCTTCGGCCGACCCGAACTCAATTTCGCGTCGAATTTCAAAGTTCAAGAAAACGTCCAAAAATCGCTTCCACTGCAAATTTTGGACAGCGGAGCAGTTAATGGTCCAGGCCACGACCCAGAAACCCACAATTGGTAGCAGAGGGTGGTTACTGGAGCCTAGGACCATAAGAGAGGAAAATTGCCCAATAATCCAAGTTTGGGCAAAAAGCGGTAATAATTCGATTTTTCGAAGGAGGCCAAGCAGTGAGCAAACCAGTTGGCCCACGCAAGGTGTCGAGAGTTGAGATGATGATAATTTAGTCTCTCTTTTCTCTCTCTCTAAATTGAAAATCGTTTACAATGTATTGAGTCTCATTCATATGGTAACGCCTCTTTGTGTTGAGGTACCTCATCATCTCAACTCTCGACACCTTGCGTGGGCCAACTGGTTTGCTCACTGCTTGGCCTTGGGTGTGATCATTGTGAAAATTCAACTCTTGCGCTTGCACGTCACCGGGCCTACAACCTGATAAATACCATTTAACAGGGTACCTAGGAGTGAGCAAACCTTAGAACCCTGCTCATACACATACAAAAAACCCTTGCTTATTCGCACCTCACAACCTGCATCATCAATTTTGCCAATTGAGATTAAATTCTTGCTCAAGTTCTCTACGTAGCACACGTCCTTAAGCTGAACCTCATTCATGCGCCCATTCAGTTCGAACATTAAAGTCACAGTTCCGTATCCAGTGATGTAAGAAAGTCCTGTTGCCGTGAGAAGGGGTTCAGGCTCTACAACTTGAAAACCTGAAAAGGCATTTCAATCCCCACACATATGGCTCGAGGCACAGGTATCAAGATACCATTCACTTGACTTGTTGACATAGGCGCAATTAGCCTCAACTCGCACTTTTGAACCACTGGCGTCGGCCATCCACGCTGACATCATGGCTTCAGGTTGCTTTCCTCGCCTACCACGGCGACCTCGCGCTCTGTAGCGGTTACTCGGACGACCTCGGCTTACACTTGCATCTGGGCAGTCTCTGGAAATATGCCCTTGTTTGCCGCAGGTGTAACAAACTCCAGACTGGCGGG
Organism: Strigamia maritima; assembly: GCA_000239455.1. Classification (NCBI taxonomy): domain Eukaryota; kingdom Metazoa; phylum Arthropoda; class Chilopoda; order Geophilomorpha; family Linotaeniidae; genus Strigamia; species Strigamia maritima. Next base: position 16,138 of record JH431035.1, on the reverse strand, counting down.
ATGAGGTCACTTGGCCGTCTCCTCCATCAGGTTCGGCGCAATCTCGCGCCAAATGGCCCGTCGCTCCACACTTGTAGCATGTGATGTTTTTCAAATAAGCCCTTGTGGCTTCAGACAGGGAATCACCACTTGGTTTGCTACTTTGCCCGCTTTTCCCTCCAAACGCTAATGCAGATGGCTGCTCATTGCTCTGCTCACTTATCGCCACTAGTTTCCTCCTGTTGTTCTCACTCAACAACGCGGTCAGGACATTCTCATAGGTAAACTTGTCCTTCTCCCACTGATAGATGGCCTGAACTTGCATCTCAAAAGTCTTCCCAACTCTGGAAAGTAGGATGTAGGCCTTCACATGATCTTCTGGCCTGAGTTTGGGATTCGCAGCTATCATGTCATCCTCGGCCTTCTCTAATCTGCTGATGAATGCATCCAACTCCTCGTCTTCACCCCGACGGATGCCGTAAAAGAGTTCTACCAACGATGCCTCACGGGCTATCGAGCTCGGCTCGAATAACTTCCGCAAATGGCTCCAAACATCCTTGGCAGTCGGGCATTTCATAGCCGCCGGTTGCAATCTGGATACAAGGCTCTGCAAGATGATAGCCCTGGACTTGGCTTTGTTCTTCGCAAACTTGGCCTTCTCGGATGCTGTGGCAGTGGGTAGGGGCTCGATTTCCTTCCCTTCGGCAAAATCCCATACGCCCTTTTCCTCTAGTAATAGGCGTAGATCTATGGCCCACTGCACATAATTCAGGCGATCTATAATAGGTTTATAGTTTGTAGTTTGGCACATGTGTGTATGTGTACCTATGTGTTTCTAAGTAATTGCCAGACTCTGTTTATTTTATGTAAAAACAGAGTCAAGTTTTATATTTCAATGTTTGGAAATTGTTTGAGAATTTTTCCTTTTGTTGCGCCTGTTAATTTAATATGATGTAAAACTTAAAAGATGTAATTTACTTACCTGTGATCATTGAGCATGACTGCAATGTAGTGGATAGCTTTATTTTGATAGATCAGGCTTGCAATGTCATGTTCTGTGATTTATTTGCTTACTGGAGTTCTTAATATGACATACTGTCATGATGTCATGACAGCTTGTCATACTTTATCATGTTTTACTGTCTTAAGCATTTTTCATGACATGTTACTATGATGTCATGGAAAATTTATTTGTGATGACCACTCTTGTCTTTGGTCTGGGTTCCAGACAGGTACTCTGGTTCCCGGGTGTTTGTACCGCCAAGATGGCGCCTGAAATTGTTTTATCTGCTCAATAAACCAGGATCATGTGTTTTATGGACTTTATGCGTGAGTTATCTCGATTTAAAGTATTAATTTGCCTTTATATTATTGCCGGCACTATAAGCGGACTGTCCGCGGCCACAACGAATCCAAATACCGCCAGTTACGAGTGCCGAGGTCCGGCACAGGCGGTACGTCAGTGTACGCCAGTTGCGATTGACGACGGCCGCGAGACGAGGCCGAAACGCGGCCAAAACGAGCGAAAACTTACGTCGCGTGTACGTTTCGCGTAGTGCGCATTTCATTGCGCTCGTCGGGGACGAGGATCTGCGCCGCACGTTGACGGAAGCCGGGACGCCGAGGGACGGCCGCACGAATAGCGATTACCGGATCAAGCCGAGCAGAGAAGGCCAATCGAGCGATATTGGAATTTCTGATGTTAAGCGGTCTTTTGAGGATTTCGCCACAAATTACGGAGTGAAAAATCTGAATTTAAGAGGGGATAGAGTCCGAAGCACGAGGAACAAGGCCCACTATTCGCCGAGCTCGAAAAACGAATATTTCGAGCTGACTTTTTCGTCGACGGGAATCGACGAACTTTTCAGCCGCAGCCGGGCCACTTGCTTCGGCCGACCCGAACTCAATTTTGCGTCGAATTTCAAAGTTCAAGAAAACGTCCAAAAATCGCTTCCACTGCAAATTTTGGACAGCGGAGCAGTTAATGGTCCAGGCCACGACCCAGAAACCCACAAAATGTATCCCCCAAAACTTCTACATGTGATGAGGTCGGTCGCCCATGACGCATCCGTATACATCTTTATGTCCTCATTGCAACACGCTCCTAAATTGATATTGTAGTGACTCGTGTTAATGACATACTGTAGGGTCTGAAGTAAGCACCTTATGTGCTGTTGGGTAAAGGATCTGTTATACTGAGACAAGTAAATTACCGAGTAAAGTATATCTGGACGGATCCTATGAGCAAGAAACATTAATGAACCAACAAGGGACCTAAATGGAAAAGTTTCACTCGACTCCACTAATCTGCCTTTGCCTAAAGTGGTTCCTACAGACACTGGGGTTTTGACAATATCCCTTTTAATCATGTTAAATTGTTCTGCTAGGTGTCTTATGAATTTAGATTGGTGCATCAAAATATTTTTACCCTCCCGCTCGAACTCAATACCTAATAGGTATTTGACTGGCCCAATAAATACAATTTTGAACTTTTCATTTATCTTTTTCAATAGTTCATCTTGAACTTTGGTGCTTGAACTAAAGAGAACAATATCGTCTACATAGACTAGTAAAACTGCATCTTTACCATATTGGTAAGCACAATTAATCCCTTTAATTCTTTTGAAACCGATGCTTAACAAAGCCTCATTTAACGTCTCCCACCACATTCTCCCAGATTGGTGTAGACCATACAACGACTTTGTCAGTAACCATGCCTGATTGGCATTTGCTCCCTTAAACCGTAAAGGTAAGCGCATTTTACATCCAACTGGATGTCAACCCAACCCCGTAATACCACCAGGATGCAAAAGAATAATCTAACAAGAGAGAAGCTTACAACAGGTGCAAAGACCTCATTAAAATCTATTCCTGGTGCTTGCCTAAACCCTTGTGCTACCAGACGCGCCTTATAACGTGCTATTTGTTCATTAGCATCTCTTTTGATTTTGAAAATCCACTTGTGTCCCAAAATTCGCCTTTTGCTGGGTTTATCGACCACCTCGTAGACTTGGCTTTCTTTCATGGTGCCCAGCTCATCATCAATGGCTTTCTGCCATTCCTCACTTTGGGGAGAAGCTATTGCTTCGGCAAATGTTTGGGGTTCAATGAATGCACAATATGATTTCCCAAATAAGGCTAAATCTGCTTCTTCAGAATGGAAGGAGTCGGACCCTGTTGCACTCTCCCATGACTGTGGCTCAGACACTGGCTTTTCAACTGGTTTCTCAACTTTTGCTTTTCTGGATTCAAATACAAAGTTTTGTTTTACAAATGGAACTCTAATTGATTCGCAATGCTTTTCAATGTCTGTGTAACTCCTAAGAGGCCCCTTTCCCTTATGATCGAAGAAGTAGGTGTCTTTATCACCCTTGGTGACACCCTTTTGACGTGTTACTACGTCCTTCCTCCAACCTTTCATGTTAGGAACTTCAAATGAAGTCACGACCTTCTTTTCAAGAACTGAAGACGCTTGTTTTCTTGTCTTTCTTCTTGTTGACACACGGTCACATAATGGAGTTTCCTGCATAGGAACATGTCGAGTTGTCGACTAAGTGGGAGTACTAGCATGTTGTGTGGATGTGGTGGTTGGAGTCTGAAATATGGGACCCTGTCCTGTATCATCATCTTCATCGCTATCACTATCATCACTAATGCTATCAACTGATTGGGCGTCGTAGTACACATCATCATCAGCTTCCTTCTTCTTACTGTCATTATCAACAACTAATGTCCCATCAGCATTTACATTGTTAAAATTTGTCCATCCAACATTTTCTAATATTTTGACATGGTTGGATTCTCTCGGGATCCCAAATCCTGTAACCACGTGTGAATATGGCATACCCAACCAGAATCCCCTTACATGCCCTCGCTGTATGTTTGCTTTCCCTGCTGGCGGAATATGAACATAAGTGAGCGAACCGGGGACTCTTAAATGCTTTAAAACAACTTTTCTGTTCCAAAATTTGACATATGGTATTTCATTGCCCAAAGTCGTATGTGGATATCTGTTCTTAAGGTAGGCAACTGTTAAAGATAATTCACCCCACATATTTTCTGGAAGCTTTGTATCATAGAGAATTGATCTGACCCCGTCATGAATAATTCGATTGATCCGCTCAGCAACCCCATTCATCTGTGGGCTGTATGGATTTGTACAGTAATACTGAATACCTATTTCATCCAAATAATCTTCAAAGGCTGTTGAACAAAATTCACCACCTCTATCGGTTTTTACGGCTTTGATCTTTCTACCAGTTAGTCGTTCAATTCTAGTTTGGAATTTCTTAAAAATTGGAAAAGCTTCATCTTTTGTTTCAATTGGAAACACCCAAACGAAATGGGAAAAATCATCAACTAGACAGAAAAGGTAATCTGCCCCAAGGGATAGTCTCAGGTGCCTTGCCCCATAGATCCATGTGGATTAACCCCAAAGGGTCTCTTGTTGATGCTTTGTTACACCTAGGGTATGACTCACGGGTTGACTTCGATATATTACACGACTCGCACTGTATCGTGTCAACGTGCTCAGTTAAATCAAAACCCACCACTTGCTGACTGGTTCTCAAATGATTCAACCTCTTAGAGTAAAAATGTGCAAATCTGTGGTGCCAAGAAGCCACTCCTTTCACCAGATGCGCCTTATTATGTATTGACTGACTTTGACTGTCCTTTACAACTACGCTCGCATTTGTAACGGTAATGCTCTGATCTGCAGGCAACGCTCTGCCAACTAGCTCATATAAGCCATGTGTATCCTCTAGAATACCATACATTGCACAATTATTGAGTTTATCTTTGAAAACTTTTAGCTTGTTGTCGGATCCCAAAAACTTGTATCCCTTCTTATCAATCTTGGATAATGATATTAGGTTTTGCTTAAAATTCGGTGCGTAACCCACATTGGTTAAAGTGGCTGTTTGTTGGACTCCAGTCGGACTAACTACTTGCAGTCTAACCTCTCCAATTCCCTGAATTGAAGAGAAGCCTTCGCCTAACTCTATGGGCAGTGGCTTAATTTCTTTAAAATTATTAAACAACTTTTTGTCCGCGCACACATGATTAGTGCATGCTGAGTCCAAAAACCAGCCACTCGAGCGCATGTCGCACTCCACACTCGTAAATACACTAGGGTTAGTAATAAATTTCGAATTTACACTAGAGTATACAACATTTGCATTACCAGCATCCAACAAGGTGTTTGCATAAAAAGAATGATTGTCCTTGTCCTTTGAAACTCGTGCACTGACACTCACACTTTCACCGACAGTCCTTTGCTTTTTCGGAGAAGGGCAGTCACTTGCAAAGTGACCCTCACCCCTACAGTTAAAACACAACACACAAGTGGTCCCTTCTTACTGGAACTGGCACTGGATTTCACTGCATTTGGTGATCTGTCATTCTTTGCCCGTTGACCTGCTGTCTTCTTGCTTCTTGTTGGCTGGTCCGATGCTACAAATGCCTTTTTCTCTGTTGAGGCACCTGTACTGGTTGTATCAAAGTTCTTGTAGTTGTCCTCTGCCTGGATAGCCTGTGACACCTTTTCCCAGGTGAAATTCACGTCCGACCATTGGTCAATGATCTGTCGGATCCCTTCAAATCCTTTGCCGCATCGAGCTAGCAAGGTGTATGTCCGGAGCTCCTTGTAGGTCATGACTGTGTCCTCAAGTTCCTTTCCTGTCTTCTCCACTCGACTGATGAAGACTGACATCTCCTCGCCTTCTTTGCGCTTAATGTTGCAAAAGTCTTGCAGCAGCTTCATTTTCTGTGATCGCGTGCTTGGCTCAAAAACTGCAACCAAATGGTCCCACACTTTCTTGGTTGTGTCGTACATGCACGCTGCATCACGATACTGCTCAGCAATAGAATTGATCAAGATAGCTGGACTTCACTGCGTGTTTCTTATGTTTTTCCTTGACTGAATCGGTTTCCTTGTCGTCTGGTTTCTTTCCGCGTCCTGTCTTATCAATAAAACCATGTAAATTGTTCTCCTGGAGCAGCAATTTGACATCCCGCTTCCATGTAAGATAATTATCCTTGGTAAGCAACTTTAGGTGCAATGCTTTTGACTCCTTTGAGTGGTCATCGTCCTTTCCCATGGCTACGTATGTGTGACAGGCTCTGAAAAAAAAATAAAACACAAGACAGCAACCGAAAATTCTCAAAAAATATGTTTTTGCTCAATTGGTACCGTGTTTTGCCCCAAAGTGGGTTTAGGGGCAATTTTCACTTTCCTGCAGGGCTTCAACCATCCTCTGCTACCATGAAGCCGTTGTGGACCTACTTCGTACTGTGGTGAGGTCCAGAAGCCCTTCTGTATTGACCGGTACACGTTTTGAGCAAAAATCCAATAAGTTGAATTTCAATGGGAATGCCGGAAACTTGATGCCGTCCGCGGTGGCCCGGCTCCCGCAGCGGTGCAAGCCGATCTCCGTCGAAATAAAAGTCGGCTCTAAAAATGCACTTTAGAGCAATTCCGATAACAGGAACGTGTTCTGCGTGCTTAGTTGAGTCAGGAACATTGATTTCATAATTATAACCTGATTGGTTAACTTTGTGGCCCAAAAACAGCAAGTTTGACTTTCAAAGTCTAAGTTATGCCTAGTTAGGCCTTCCAGGTGCACTGAGTGTGGAAATGCCTCGTTTTTGGCTGTGTCAACCTCCTTGGTGGCTGCAACTGGGTGTGCTTGTATGCCACAAGTGAATACAGGTAAAATATTGACTCAACTCACAGTTTAAAAGCCTAAATAAAACAAACTGTTTTATTTTCTTAGGTGGAAAAACACTTGGAGGACATCTTGTCCTCATACATAATTCCAGGGAAGTGATGTCATCACCTCATGACATCATAACAGAAAGCTATATACAGTATAGAATAACTCAGATAAGACAGGCAGCAATCAAAACACAGTAACGCCACCTGGCTTCAAAATACACAATTATAAATGCTGTAAATTCCCCAAACAATTCCAAATTGTGCATTAAGGTCATTACAACATTAAGTAACTTAAGGTTACAAATAAATACACTCATACTGTACACATTACATCGAAATAAACCTGTGTACAGTATTATATCAAATAATACTTTCTGCATAAGCACCTCTGGTGCTCTCAGTATACATTGTGCATCCAAGGCTTGTTAAATGCACATTGTATTTACAAATTAATACAACTTAGACCACAGTGAGTGATTTATTCCAAATAAATTACACACTGTGTTTACAAATATAATAAACGCTTTTCATTAGCTAAAAACACCATTTTATTTACCCTTGGGTGTTCTTAACACTCACAACGACGGCAACACAATCTCCAGCGTGATGTAAGAAAACGCAGGATCGGGATATTGCCAATTAAATATTGCCAATCTTTGATAGCGCGCTCGACCGTATTAACCCAAAAAACCTCATGAACTCGCTGAAAACGCTTCACATCCGTCGCGTCCCCTGTAACGCCTGCAACGGAAGGGGCAGATACCAATTTTCCAACGATCTCCCGTTCATCTCGGTCCGGCGTAAAGCGAAGTGCTATAATCGATGCATCCAAATCTTAAAACGGTTACGACGTAAATTCCCTTGACCATAGCACGCGAAACAATCAACTGCTCGTATTCGGAGCTTCCCGACCCCACTACATATGGGGCAGATTTCGAAATTAGGTAAACTCCTGTTCATTGGATCATCAGGATGATAGTGAAGCATCAACACAGGCCCACGACGAAATAACGGTGGCTGCGAATACGAAATTCGGTAGTTCTCCACGGCTCGTACTTCCTCCAAATAGGCCTGGAACTCAGGGTCAGATCGAAATTCCTCAATTCTCTCTTCTTCACTCGCCGCCTCCGGAAAATCAACTCGCTGCTCCAATGCATTCGTCAAATACACGGGTCTTCGAATCACTCCTCGTCCACGTCCAGACATAATGAAAGATGGTAAGGCAAATCAAATCAACGAAAGAAAACGCGAAAAATAACTTGAAAAAAAATCAAAATAAATTAAACACTAATATAAAAAATAACGAGTCAAAAATTCCGAAATTGATCAGTTCGCGTCGAATCAAATTAAATTATGACTATGATACACCATCATCACAACTTATATAATGTTAAGAACGTACACTAACAACAGAGTATGGACAACCTATACATACAAAACAACATGAAACGTTCCCATAACATAAGTTAAAAAATCGCCTTTTAAAGTTAACGCCATCTAGTGGCAAAAATTACAAATTTTGCGAACAAGAACATATCGAAACTAACAAATCTTTAGAAAAATAACAAAATTATTCTAAATTAACAAAACATAAATTCAGAATGTTCACTAGTCAGATTCCACGCCAAAAGACGAATCTAAAATGTAGAAAAATGGCCAATGACACGTAAACGAACAATTTTCCAAAAAATACAAAAAATGTCAATTTCGGTAATTTCATAGGACGAATCGTATCCACGCTATAATCGCTTGCTTCCGCCAACTAAGTTAACCAAATTCAAAATTAATCTCAATGTCTGCAGTCATTTCAATCATCGAATAAAAAGAAAAAATGGCGTCGCCATTAAAAAATGACAATTATCGGCAAGCGAGTTATAACAAAGTACAACTTCAAAAAATACAATTTCTACAATTAAGTCACTACTTACGCATTTGAGTTGGGTTACTTATCCCTTTTTACATCAACAATTCGATGTTTAAACACGTCAATTAACGAAAACGAGGAATTTTCCAACAGGAGCCAAAAAGTACGACTTATCAAAAAGTTTCACTAAGTAAAGAATGACTCTTCATCCAGTACATAAGAAACGCTTCCAATTGGTCAATACCTACCTCGCCTCGTGCGCCACCTACTTGAAAACACCATAAAAGATGGCGTTGTCATAAACGAAAAGAAACTCCAACTCATACTCGGATTACATCAAGATAAACATATTTTACAATCAGTAAGGATCTTGTAAAACAATACGCCTCCAGACCTACACTTTGACATGTTTTAACGAGAAAAATACAACAAAATCAGTAAAATAATTCCATCTATTTTATAATATCATTTTTAATCGATGCAATAAAATTGCAATCGACGACATTATTTAGTCACGTTATTTATACGATCACAACGCACTTGCAGATTCATAACGCTTCACATTGGTTACGTATTCCGGTCCTCTTCCTTTTTACAGGTACTATGGCACGGCCTGAATACGCTCCAGCTTCAAACTTCGTACAAAATACATCTCTGACAATGTGGAATCGGGATCGATATTGGAAAATATCATCTGACCCACTATGCATAAAACACGATACAAACACAAAAATATATCGAGAATAAATTATGCAAATATAAATTTAATTTTTTACCAGAATTTATTTATACACTTACAATTGAATAAATGCTAAGAGTTGTAAATGTGATCGATTTGCATACCTTAGGCCTATTTGGTCCATGTGCTTAGGTTTAACACAATGGTGATATCTTGGCGATCCTAAGGGATATAGTTGACTTAAAGTCTGTCACAACCAAAAGGAACAAGATAGATTGATTGAATCTATGCAGGAAAGCATAATGCAATCAACACAACTGCAATAAAAGATTAGGGGAAGAAAAAGAGGTGTAAATGGTCAAGCCACAGCCACGTGGTGACCTAAGTGGTTTGACCCACATTCCGCGCTTTACACCACGCGTTATTTCTACATTTAGGGCCCAGAGCCAGAAATTGGGATGTAAACAACAGATGAGTTACTCACCGCAGTCCCGGTACAGTGTCGCGTCACATTGAGGTCGGCCATCGATCAAAGGCCATGTCACAGTCGCTCCCTGATGCCGTATGGCCCATGCAATTGTCGGCTGTCCCCAACATCGGCGGCCAAAAGCTCAACATATATAATTCCAATTACATATGGGAAGTTATAGTCATTTTGACCCCATCCTTGCCTCATATTTACCTATTAAAAGGTGTTACAGAGTAACACAAGCATAGGCGCCACAGGGAAATGTAATACATCGACTATACACATGTAAGACACTTAAAGTATGTTTTTTAACACGCAACCCATAAAATGCTATGGTTATGGTTACACTACACTTTAAATATCAATATATACACTCAATATAAATACACATACCATCTAGGCAAATAATCACAGGCAAACAATATCACAGATCAAACATTCAGTTCAGGGTTTCAGTTCAGTAATTCACACTACTTCCTGTTTTGCATGAGCTTATATACTTTGCTAATCTCTCACTAATTCCTAAGGAATGTGTAGATAACAGTGGCCAATGGGTGATGCCGGTTGTGGAATGTGGTGACCCCTTCCGGTATCATCCAACATTCTGATGTGGATTGGGGCGAATGGTCAATACAATATATAAATTATATATTTATTGGCCATTACTTTGGTCAATGTTATAAATAAGCGCGATAAATGTTATCTACTTATTTATATTTGAAGTCCTGATCGAATATGCCGCCAAAGATGCAATAGCGCACTCTGGTGGCAATTCTTTACCAAAACTACGGTTCGAGACCGTTACACGTCCCAGAAAGGAAAAATGAAGATGTTTACATCTTCATTTCATCCTGATAAGATGCTCAAAATTGATGCCCTTGGATGTTTATCTGATTCATCAGAGGGGTACCCAAAATCATAAAATTGGTGTGTATATATTGCATTAAAGTCAAATAATAGTCTGCTAGCAGAAATATTTTTAACTTTAAAGAATATTTAAAGTGTAGTTCATGATAATTATTTTATTTACTAAAATGAACTATCATGGACTCTAAGAGGGTAGCGTAATCGTTATCGTACTTGGTGTTACGTTTACGAATACGCTTTGCCTTCTTGTAAGGTACAAGAATTTGTTCCTTACGACTCTTCGCTTTCTGACGACGCTCACGGTGTCTAGACCCTGTGGCTTTGGATTTATTGGTCTGCTGCGCATAGGCAAACTCATTCAAATAGCGAGGCCATTGTGAATGTACATCAGTGTAAATAGCTAACATCATCTTGATGTCTCTATTTGCACGTTCCGTAGGATTTGCTTGTAGATGATAAGTACTAGTGCTACCAACAGTTAGGTGCCTTTTAGCACAAAACTCTTTGAAGATTGTACTCACAAATTGGGGACCATTGTCACTTATAATTTTGGATGGATGTCCAAACCTACAAGCGACCTCGTTCAGATAGTTTCGAATTTTTTTCCAAACTGGATCTTATCTTTGAGCTTCAATGATCTCGCTCCTAGTAGGTGGGATATCATTGAGAATCTCAGTTAAAGCACTGGAGAGTTTCAGGCTCGTCCACCTCACCTTCTTGCTTCTTGCGTCCTCTTCTTGCTTTGACACATCCTCTAAGGATTTATCAGAGCAAAACTCAACACCAACGTAACAGAAGTATTCTGATTTCTCAGAAATTTTCCGTACTGGGTTAGGGAGATTTCCTGACCAGTCTGGCCAAAACTGAGTGATTTCAGTTTCTTCCACATGGTCAGTGATAGGTATTTCAGTAACAGGTAGTGGGGCTCTTGAAAGGACATCCGCTACTTTGTTCTGACTACCTTGTCTGAACAGTATTTTGAACGCTCCGCACTGGATTTTCACTGCCCAGCGTCCAAATCTGCCTGAAGGTTCTGGAGTCGACATCAACCACTTAAGTGCGTAAGTGTGTAAAATGCAGTCTTACACTTATCCTCTTCTGCCATTGCCACTTGATAGTAGCCTTTTACTAAGTCAAGTGATGTGAAGTATTTAGCCTTCTCACACTGATGTATAAGAATGTCAATACTTGGCATTTGGATAACTTCGACTTCAGTAATGGCATTTAGCCATCTGTAGTCGATGCACAAACAATACGAACCATCAGGTTTTGCCACAATGACAGGATGACTGATGTAGGGACCGTTTGATTTCTCAATAAGGCCTAGTTCTTCTAGTTCTTCTACAAGAACAAGCATTATCGATTTTTTCTGCGGGTTATGCTGTCTACACGCATTTCTAGATATAGCAACATCCGGCTTGAACTTAATCTTGTGAGTTGCTAAGTAAGTGCAACCAGGTTTATCACTGAAAACAGTTTTAATACCTGCCAGTACTTCCCTTAGCATAAGCCTTTGCTCATGTGTGCAATTGCTGCCAGCAACCAACTTCTTGTTCCAATCCACTGAATCCTGATTCATTAACAGGGAGTTTACCTTAGTACCCTGAGACACATCGTTCGCAGGGGCATAAAGTATGACAAGTTTCGGCAGAAATATGCACTTGAACAAACCCACATGTGCATCTGGTAACAGGCCCACTCTTCTCATGAAGTTGTGTCCTATTATCAGATTGCACACATTAGATGGCAATATGTAAAATGTCACGGGGGTCATCTGCTCCTTGCCCCACTGAATACATAGAGTCACCTGTCCAACAGGCTCATGAACAATACCAACAGCGTGTATTTTCATGTTCCTGGGCAGTTCTTGAATGTAGCCAGGCATGCATCCAATGTCATAGAGCATTTGCACCCCTATGAAACATTGGGTGGCACCTGAGTCCATCAACACATTCTACTTTAGTCTTCAGATTACTATACACCTCCTTGCCAAAAAAATGGAACAGGTACTTTTTTTAAAGTCAGAAAAATGGAAATTTCTTAAAAGCTGTAATATTGACAGACAAATGGTTTTAAGAAGATTTATAGGAATGGTAGAGCTATCATTTCGTGTAAAATTTTTGAAGATTTATTAAGTAGTTACTGAGAAAAAAATTAAAAACTACCAAAATTAGGTATTTGCAATTTTTTCAATATCTTGAGAACTGTTGAAGATAAAATTAAAAATTAAACTGATCTAGGATGTTCAATTTCTTGGGTAACTTTTCTAAATTGGATGTATGGGTCTGCGAAACCCTCAAAAAAAGTCATAATGGAGGGGTCCCTATAATAAACGCGAATATGAATAAACGCGAATATGAATAAACGCGAACTCGAAATTCACGCTTCTTCATTCGCGGTTATTCATAGTTATCATATGAATAACCTTAAGTAATAGGGTTAACAGGTTTCGACACCTATAACAGCTTAGATTATTCTTTTTTAAGTCGTTTTAGAGTTTAAGATGACGGAAAAAGACGGAATCTTGAGTTTTAAGAAATTAAATGAATTAAATTATGTAAGTTGGAAGAGGGATATGTTGACTTGCTTAGCCAGTAAGGGAATAAGCGACGTCATTGATCCCAAGCATGTTTTGGCCGCAGGGCCAACCCCAGCAGAGACCAGGCAATTTAATATTGATAAGTCAAAGGCGGGAGGTATGATTTTCTTGGGTATCGAGGATAAATTGAAATGTTTGTTAGATGGGATCACAGAACCCGACAAGCGTTGGGAAAAGCTTGCCAAAACATATGAGCCCAAGTCCAAAGCGCGTATCGCGCGTTTGTTGGGTCAGTTCCATCTTGCGCGTATCGCGCGTTTGTTGGGTCAGTTCTGTTCAATTAGATGAGTTTCGGTGCTTT
>AFFK01017031.1:0-51250 GCA_000239455.1 Strigamia maritima | reverse complement strand
AGTGGAGATTTTAAATGTTATTGGAAATAACATTTATTTCACCTTCAAAAATATTAAGCTAATAGTTTAAAAAAAAAACTAGAGAAAAACTTCTAGCATGTAGCAATAAAGCCACGTGATTTATCTCTCTTGTTTGCTTGCGAAACAATTCCTATCTCATTCATCATAAAAAGAAAAAAAGTAAGAAAACGCGATATTCCATACGAGAGTTAAAACCAAACCTACCACAACAATTTAGGGAAATTACTCACTACACAATAAACTTTTGGGCATATTAAAGTGAAATCAATTGTAACGAACACTAGTGTAATTGAATTAACAGTATCCGGCTCCCTGTAGCGCACTAAGGACAGTGCGTATATCGATCGGATGATGCCGCATTGAGACGTTCAAAATGTGAAAGGTTTCATTCTGCTCAGGCAGGGGTGACCAAAGGGCGACCTCTGTACTGTGAAACAAGTGGCGATCATGACCAATGCCTGTGGCGGAAATGGGAAAAGGTCTGCCATAAAAAGCCTACTCAAAAAGAATCCAATTTTCCACACTTTGCAAAGAGGTCATCACTCCCAAATCCTTCGTCTTTGCTTGTTCGGGAACAGCACGAATCCATCTTTCTTTTTTTTCATTTTAAATAACATTCTTGATTATATTTCCACACCTATTCCACTTCACAGCTGCATCAGATTCCATTCACAGGACTTGAACGTGATAAACGATATGAAATATAATTAAAAAAATAAGGAACAATGAGATAAGATTAAGTTTCATAGATAATGTTATCTCGAGTAAAGTGAATTAATATTAAAGTTTGTCCAAGTTTGTGCCATTATTCTTATTATGTAAGAAAATGATTATGGTCGATTAAAAGATGTGTAATCATCATTTGCGCATCTGCCATGTGCAGTCGTTGCAAGAAAAAATTTAAATTAACTTGCATTTAGGTAACAGATGAGTTGAATTTTGATCTCTGTTCCGTTTTCTCTTTCAATCTATGTCCATGTCTTCTTCTTGTCTCGTATTTCTCATTTATTATTCTAACTGCTTTTTCAGGTTGAGATTTTGATCTAATTTTTCAGTCATGTGGCCTCTGAGTATATCGGATTATCGACCTCCTAATTTGATCAAGTCTCCGGCATATTTGTGATTGAAATCGTTAGGAAGTTGTATGAGAAATTTGTTTTCTTCATGTACCATAGTTGCTTTACTCAATTTGAATTTCGAACTCATCCAAGTCAAATAACATCTTGCTTAAGGCAATGATTTTGTTTATTACTTCACGTGCCTTCTGATTAAAATAATAAACATTTCTAAAACATTGGTCTAGTGATTGCTCAGAGGAGAATCTTGAGAACAAGAGCAAACAAGAGCTATTAGATGCAAATTCGACAACTTTATTTAGATTTTTAAATAAATAAATAAATAAATAAATAAATAAAATTTAAATCTTTGCTATGAGATGTCTCTTTGCAACCATAATTGCTTTGCACGAATCTAAGTCCTATGATAACCCTTAAACAAGTATGTCAAAATTGTGGTGACCATGGGTTACCATATGAAATAGATTTAAATAAATATTACAGAAATAGTATTTCTGTTTATGTTTGTTTATGTTTGTACTTGTGTGAGGATTCACCCTCAATTTAGTCCTCACATTTCTATTGTGAGCCACATTCCTATCTTGACCCCTGCGGTCACCCCTCTTGGGTCAGAGACTTATAACATAGAATTTTGTCATATGACACAGTTCCTGTTCCTGTCTCTGACCACTAGTATAAAAGCCCTTGCAACAGGAAGTAAGACAGAGATTCACACAACCAGGTAACCCAGAGAAACAATTTTTCCTTGCCAGATCAGGCTGTCGTAATAAACGCTGATTGATCGAGAACCCGATGCCACGAATAAAAACCGAAAAATAACTCATAGGTCTGTCGTATTTTAAGTGAGTAGAAAACGGGCAAACTCGTTTTCTATCCGTAAAATCCACCCCAAACACTAACAAGGGAAGTTATCCTTTGTTTCAACATCCCACACGTGTTATCGCCAAGTATGCAGTTAACACTAAATGAATCGCCAAGACTAGGCCTTGTCTTGCAAATTTAAGCAACTTGACCTTTGCGCTCATCTAATAACCGAACTGACTACTAAATATGCCTAGACAACAGGCCAAAAACCCAGGAGTAGGTCTAAATTCAACCAATCGACGAATTTAGCATCTAACCGTAACCGACCAAAACAGGACTCGTGATAACCCTAGGATTGAGATAAATCTCGGACTAAATTTTCAGCTTGAATTCTGATTTTTGCATGCCAACTTACACACGTAGTTTTTGAGAGATCAAATTATTAATGTTTGTGGAAATAGCCGGCCCCTAATGGTCGGGCTAATTCCACAAACGTTTGTGGAAATAGCCAATGTCTATTTCTACATATGTTTGTGGAAATAGACTTTGGAAATCGAAATTCTTTTACTAAGTCAGGTCATGACAAAATATGGAATAGCAATGTCATCTAAACTGATGTGTATTTTGAGGGACAACTTTTTTAAAGGCCCAATCAAGCATTTATATCCAGAACTATGAAAACCACAGAAAACCCATTATATTAAAGTGACAGATGTTCTCGGCATAAAAGTACTGAAAAAAATCTTCAAGTACTAAGGAGCCCAATGCTTGTATGTTCAAACGGGAACAGGTGATCTAAATGGAGAGCCATTCTTATCCATGTTGTCAGTTAAAGTTGTCAATAAATTCCTCATAAAGGGCCAAATATTAGATCTCCAAATGGACCACAACATAAATGGAATCGCCATGAAACCTTCATGCAACCACTAATATCCATTATGGATTTTAACAAACCCATGCGTAGTAATTACTCATCAGCACAAAACTAATAAAACAACCAATTGTAAAAATCTATATTTTAAAAATTCAAATACAGAATATGGCAATATAAAATGTCAGTTGTCGCAGCCGTGGTCTAACTTAATTGAATTACAAGAGAAAAACCATGATTGCACATGCTTCTGATAACATTAAATTCCAAACATAGCAAATATCCAAACTTACTTTACATAGCAAATTCAAATTAACTATGTAAAACAATTCCACAGAGTATTAAATAGCATACACAATCATCCATGTTAGTTTTACCCAGATGGAACACTGGCGCAATCGACAAAATCAACAATAGAAGAAGAACGTTGTGCAATATAGGGGCTGTAGATGGTCTATGTAAACATCGAATAATACAAGATTGGAATAAAACACGTTGCCATGCAAACAAACAAATACTGTACCTACTGCTGAATGGAAAGCAGCATTAGTTTTAACTTTGTCCTTGCTAATTTGAGCTTATCTTTGTTACAAACTTTTATGCAAACAAAAC
Organism: Strigamia maritima; assembly: GCA_000239455.1. Classification (NCBI taxonomy): domain Eukaryota; kingdom Metazoa; phylum Arthropoda; class Chilopoda; order Geophilomorpha; family Linotaeniidae; genus Strigamia; species Strigamia maritima. The sequence goes on along the minus strand of AFFK01017031.1, from coordinate 47,866 downwards.
AAATCACTTAAAATTCGTTAAGAACACTTGGCACTTTCCTGTTACACTTACTGTCAAGACATAATGGCAAAGATAAAGATGGACAGTCACATCTTGGTTTATCTCAAGGAAACTGAGGAAGATTATGGTAACTTTTTATCCAATTCCACAATCTGTTTCTCTTTTATCGCACTGCTAATTGCCATTAATTATTCCCCTGTAGCTGTTATGTCAATATTTTACTCTCTACTGAAATATGAGCATAGCAGAGCTAATTCAATTTCTACTCAAGGCACACAGATAGGAATCTCAGCACGGGATTCTTTTCCACTCAGAATCAACTAAAGGCATCCAATATATATAAAAAAATACAGAGAAAAAAAACTTCTTTTCACGCCCATTTAAACATCCAACCACACCTACTTCACCAGGTGCTAAACAAAGCAGCAAAATGCTCATTACATTTCCTTACACGTGACAAAAACTATTTTATAGCTTTTTTTAAAGCTTTACCCAGCATTTAACATCGTGCATAATTAATTCAGATAACAATTTCTAGCTTAAAAACTTGATAATAATAAGATTTAATACCTTTTGTGTTCTAATCAGCCGGTAATATTTCGCAGATCGCGTTTATTACTTCCAACAAGCCGAAAAAGAATAGAAAAAGTGTCAACAGTTGTAATTACAAAAGGTATCACAGTGTAATTTATGAGATTACTTTCCTCTCAACGACTCTTTAAGTTCGAGGAGGAAAACGAAGCGGCGCAAAATCCATCTGCGCACAAGATAACAAAGTGTGGCCTACAATTCATCGCGTTAAAGATGGGCGTGGACAAAACGGCAACAATTTCCCCACTCGCTGCTAATTAGTTAATTAATTTGTTCCACCTCATTAAATAAATCACATCTCAATACAAATATAACAACAACTTTTCTAATTACTTATTCATCATATTTCATTTAATAAACATCGATCATGTTGGTTTTATCTGATAGGGACGTTTGATTGGCAGTGCAGTGGATATCTTAAAACGAAGTGATTTATCTGCTACGATGTGTGCACATGTTTAACCGACTTGCTATAGCCAACTGCCAAGCCGAAGAAGTTAGTGAAGAGAAAGTCAGTAATTACTTGGCCAGGCTACTATGTTCATTTTGCCCATTTGACAGCAAATGGTTGGAATAGCTGCAGGACAGAGCTTGATCTCAACTAAGGTTAGTTTGATTGACAATCGAGAGCTAGAACCGGTTGCCCGTAGCAACAAATCCTCATCAAAGGCATTGAAGCTGCACTCGAGCTCTCTCTCTCGGTTTGGAGAAGAGGTTATCTCCCGACATGCAATCCTCTAATACACCTGCAGCGAAATTAAACCAACAAAATTGCCTGGAGAAGAAGAGTGCGATGCGTGAGAGTCGAGACAAAAAAATTCGATTATCCGATGCATTGTACTTGATTAGTGAATCAAAATGCTGAATGGAAATAGTTACTCTCATGATTAAAACGGGGACATTAAATGTCATTAGCACATGCTGGCACTTATTAGTTGTGTTATCAAAATGGAATCATAGTGTCGGTATCAATTATAATGTTATCTAAAGCACCTAATGGCTTTTGTTTAAATCAATAAATTCACATCCATCCATCCACTGCAGTGTAGTTGATACCAATCTGGCATTACAATGCTATTGAAGTTGATACAATAATGTGAAATATAAAATATTGTTTAAATAATGAAGATATTACCTAAAACGCTTAAACGAAAGACGGGCTTCACTGCATGATGTTTAGTGGCATTATCAATTGAGTTTTAACACTTGATTATCTTCTTTCATGAAGTTTTGCAAAATTATTTAAACAGCAAAACCAAGTATAATATGGAACTACTTTAATCTAATCCAGTAATCCTCAATCAAACAATATTATTGGCGAGTGCTGACAGTAAAATCAATTGAAATCATATCTCAAAACAGAATTAAAATTTCCAACAACAACAACTTCAAACTAAATATTTAAACTTATAAAAACAAAATAAAAACAGCAAAAATAAATTCATGTTTTTATTTATTTATTATTTTAAAACTCTGAATAAATTATGCCAGATCAATATATACGTGCTGCGTGCACCCCTGTATAATAAACCCAATTCCATAACATCTTAACTTTACTTATTGCTTACACTGCGAAACGTTGAATAAAAGACGAAGGTAAATTCATGAATAAAACATACAGGACAAGGAAAAGACATGGGCTCAACCGGTACCAAGACATGGCATTTATTAGTTCAGTGAGTAACACTTCGAAAACGCAAACATCTTCTCTACTAATTATTTAACCAATTAAAAAATTAGAAACAACGTCTAATCCAAATTTCAAACCAAACCGCCTTTTAACAATATACTAGAATACGAAACAAGCAAATTAAGAAATTAGTTTGACCACTCAAATTGGCCTTAATTGTCCAGAATAAATTGAAGAGTGGATGTGAAAAATCGATTTTCAATCAACCAAATTCCGTGTTTGTGTTGCACACCGGCAACTCATTACAAACAAGTCGCTTCGCGGTTCAAAATTCCGAATGATGGAAGATAAACTTCTCCTCGATTCTCTCACCGAGCTATAAAATATCCTCTTGAAAATCCAAACGATAAATAAAATGCGGAGCCAGCGGCGGTCGCTATATACGAAAACAATAAGCAAAAGTCCGTTGCCCGTTATCAGCAAACCAATGAGAAATGTCCTTAGCGAACCATTTGCCAAATCGATTTTAGTTTCCGAATCCCCCATACCATATCTCCACCACCACACCGTTCCTCCCTTTCTATATACCGCATTCAATAGCCTCATTCAAGAGCGAGTGTGTAGAGCAGCGAATTTTCACGCGAGGAGCTCAACCTTCTCTTTCCTCTCCTCGCCCGCCCTCTTGCTCGGTAAATGCAATCACCGCTTGATTAAAGCCCAGTACAAAAACCAGGAAGTGCTTTAAGCTATCGCATTAAGGGACGATTGGTGGATGTCTGAAAAATGAGTTTCCTCGCACTCAAACCCCCAAACGTCGCATAAATATTACACTGAATTGGGAGACGGATATTCGCAAATCTATATTTTGTGTTTTTCACATTTTTTTTAACATTTGAATTTTCTATTGTTTGGTCATGAATTAAAGTAATGAGAAATCGATAAAAGCGCTAATCCCGTTTGTGTTTCGTGTTTGGAAACTGGGTTTGAAATTGCCGCTTCAAAGATCCCGGTAATTCCATCCAGTCATGCATGATACATTTGTCGAAGCAAACATCCTACAAATTCTATCGGGTATTGAATTTAAGGTCCCATTTGTTGTTCTGAGGTCATTCGCCACCTCGCGCCTTTTCAATGTTTCTAATTTCTTATATTTCATTTAAAACAAAAGACTATAATTTTATTTTATACGATTATATAGTGATGTTTGTCTTTTGTAATTTTTGGTCTTTGTGGCCATATTGTTTTATTTTAATTATTTTTTTTTTCTGATTCGAATTGCAATTTTTTTTTTTTTTACTTTATAGTTGAAAACAGTAAAAACGTATTATTTATAGCTGCTGTCAAAAGGTGGAGTTGGTGGTGCTATAATATAAACTTTTAACCGTAACTATATCATTGTTCATGTGTAAAATTTGTGCCTTTAATGTGCGTTATAAATTTATTTTCAACTTCCTGCTTAGTAGGCATTTGGAAATTATATTCGACTAAAAAAAAATAATAATAATAAAAAATAAAGAGAGTACACTTCAATGGTATCGTATAGATACATTGCAGAAATATCAACCAAAAGATGTCTTTTTCTTTCTCCCGCTCGCTCTCTCAAATCCCTTTGTCCAGTCTTGATTCATGTGGGAACTAAATCACATAGAGCAGTAGTTAGAATCTTAGAAAAACGACTCTCGCAAGAAAAATCTTTATCGACGTTAAGTTTTAAAATTCAAACTGCCATCCGCTCAGTCCGATTTCCTCGAACCGTTTATCAAATTTTACATTCAACTGCAAGTCACAATCTTAAGAAAAAGAAGAGCTATTTCCCTTTTTTTATCTCGAAAGCGGGCACATCCTGCATGAAGGACTGTCCAGTTTGAGGAAATTGCACCGTGACAGCAGTTTATTTTCCCCTATATAAGAGTTATAACTTTATCACACACCGAATGCCTATTGGCAACGAAGACGTTGCACATTGGCACTCGAGCAAAAGATTCCATCATCCCGTTCGCCCACACACAGCATGATTTGAGAATGAAACGGAATAGTGCACACATCCTACGGCTCACTGCATCCAATTCACCTTATCCGCCCAAAAAATATTTACCAAAAATGAAACTTTCAGGTGTACGTCTGCGACTCGTCGATAGGAAACACTCGCCCAATCCGGTATCGCCGCGCACGCGTGGAAACTGTTGTTTCAAGCTTCACTTCCTATGTCTGTGTTTTGTTTAGTCGATGGGAAAAACGAATGGCATTCTACGGAATATGATTTGATAATAGTAATAATAATTATTTTTACTCTGTTTTCAACAAAGTTCTCAAAATATCTGTCATGTACACGTGTTAAGGGCCATTTCACCACCTATTTAGATGCTTATAACGATATGCACGGTCGTATCTACGTAGATATTGATTACAATAAAAACATGTCCCTTAAACAAGTTCGCAGAAATGGAAGAATACACGCTTAAGCGATTTACTCCATTCCCTTGCTGGTTGAATCTTGAAAACATCATTGTTGCGCATGTGTGACGGCTCTGGAACGATTATGGACGAGCTCGAGAGATGGAGCGCTGTCAAAAAGAGCTCCTTGAGGAGTCCTTCGAGCGAAAATTTTAAAATTGTCTTTTATGTTTGATTTGACGAAAATAACAACAGTTTTTGGATTGAAATTTTTTGGTTTTTCGTTTCACCCTTAAAAATTCTTAGTTTCTAGTATTAAAAACTCTTTTTTTTAAATAAAAATCTTGAAAAAAATATATTGAATATTGTCTTATCCACCTGGCAAGCCTTAATGAGGAACTAGTGCATCTTCACGTTGCCATAGGAACGATCAGATGTTCCCGATAATAATGTCGAGCAAGGCGAAGAAGGCATAAAGCAAACTGATCTCAAAAATCAATGACAGCAACTACGATGATCTTATTTCTTATTGGCGGAAACCGAAGCCTTGAGGTTGAAAACCCAAAAACACGAATATCCCCCTTTAAATAATTTTCAAAATTCTCTCATATAAAAATAAAAACACACTGAAAACATGTTGGATGATGAATATTTAAACAACAGCAAAAAAAAAAATAAATAAATAAAATAAAAAATACATGACCACTTGCCAATACTCAATTTTCCATTTAAACCCAAATCAAACGCCATTTCTTACAGAAACCCTCAAAGCAAGTATTGTAAATCGCTTTAAAAAAATCATACCAAGTTTTCCTAACACAAACTCAAAGTACACAATCTTTACTCAACATCCTTCTCCTTTTAACCGCTCGAGTGAAGAGTATTCGACATGCCAAGTCAGCAATGTTGACGCTCTGATAGATGTCACTTTATGAGAAATAAACGCTTGGACGACAACTCGTCCAACCGACTCACTCAACCGTAGCGACTGGCTAAAGCCAACTCGATATAATCTCATCAACAAATTACTCAACTACATATAATATCCGATGCAATTTTTTGCATTTGCCAATCAAATTAATTTAAAAAAAAAAACTTTACATATTCTTTTCAATCAATATCTTCAATATAAACTTGTTTTTTTTTTTACATTTTAATTTGTAAAACATCAGCAAACATTATACGGCTTCATTGTAACGCTTCATTAATTAGCATAAAAAAATCAAATCCCTTTCGTGTTTCATGTCATTAGCCTCACTATGGCTGCTGTAACTTTACAAACATGTAGCCCCAATTAATCAGCTTTATCGGAGATGATACAGTGGTCAGAAACTGCAGAGTTTTCTTTTAACAAGCTTTGAAAGTTCTGTTCTGTGTGATTTCAACGAGTTGAAAATAGGCAACGAGCCAATTCACTATGTGTTTGTGTGTGCATGCACAATGCTTCGCTACATTTTCATTAAATTTCATAAAGAAGGGCATGTTTTGAATCAAGCAATATGAAATGTTTAGAGGTTGATAATTCAATTGTATATAGTACCTGAGATCCCCCCTTCCTGCGTATACCTCCATTCAAAATTCAATTAAAGGAAATGTGCAATAAAAATAAAAATTATTGCTAAAACTCGAGAAAATTGTTTTGTGTATAAGATATTGTACACTGTTTTGAATAAAAAAAAAAAACTAAACTTCAAAGCACAGAGCGACTTTTATCTCGAGATTCCTGGGCCGAAAGGGGGCAATAAACAAATCGATGAGTGCTGAAGTTAGATTTGCATTATTTTATTTCAATTTTTTTGTAATGTGATGTTAATAATAAAGAAATTTAATTTATTTTTAAGTCGCTGTGCGGCGAGATTCATGGAGAGGTAAAATGAAGAAAAGCTGATTTTGCAGTTAGAAGAAAAGTCACCCTTTTCCCTGCCAAATTGCAATTCTATAGTGTCACAGTGTGCTCATTTAGATTTGCCTATTGGAATTGTAAATTCCGTTAATTTGAAAGTCAGTTAGTTTAGATTAGATTGTTTCAGATGCCACTGTAGCAGTGCCTGTCCCCTTGCTCTTTGGTTTTAAGTGCATTGCCAATTAGCATCTTCAAGTAGGTTTATAAAAACAATTTCAGCAAGAGAGCTGCCCTAACCTGCTGCCGTGGTGCAATAAAAAAATCTAAATTAGGCTTAAATTGCTTTTTTTAGCCATATTTTCTAACCAAGTAAACGTTATTTTATAACACCCACCCTTTCTTTAATAAAAAGAAATTATATATTATATATTATATATTATATACATATTTTTTTTAAATATTCAAATAAATTTTTCCATTAAATATAAAGAAAAAAAAAGTTTGTCAAACTTAATGAGTGTGAAGTTGAAACGAAAGAGAATTTCGTGTCCAATTGTCCTGCACTGCTAAAAGAAAGTCATTTCCGCGCAGCAAATTTCAATCTCCAAGATCCTGTAAAATGTTCAGTCCAGCTCTAACTGGTTGCCCATCCGACACACAAAGCTCTGCCAATTGCATTTGCTGGATTGAGAGTGCACTGACCGAAAGTAAAACTAAGTAAACTTAAACAAAACCAAAAAAAGTCTTTCTTTTTTCAAATCAGTTTGTTGCTCCAGCCTAAAACATCATTTACTCAACTTAAAATATTCTTTACACAGTATATAAATGCATACAATATATTCATATATTAATATATGCATGAAAACGTAATCTAAATCTACTCCAACTCCAAAACAAACTTAAAAATTTATAGACGGGGTATAAATCTGCATTTTCGCGAGACTATAATCAATATAAATTCCTATTACGTGTATTCCATGACGAGTTACGACGTATTACATCTAGCAATCTGGAACTCGAACTAACAACATAACTTAAAACACCTAAAATTCGTCAAACATTTTTTATTACACGAACAAGATGACGAAGCAAGTCATCAGAAATAGCTGACTCAAAAGCAACCATCATTTTCCACGTCACGATGAAATATGTTTCCTACTTGAAAACCCACCTCTTCAGATAAAATAATGGGCGTGCAGTTGTCACCTCTCAAGAAATACGTTTTCAACATGTCAAACCATTTTAGCAATTTGCCTACCGCACCGAAATTGCGTCGGGGCGCCAAACTAAACTAATCCTAACATTTTAGTTCACACCAACGTGTAGGTAATTGAGAGACCAAATTCGTTTACAATATGTCGCTTAATGAGCACTCTAAAGCGTTTAAAGACGACACCCTTGGTCAGCATTCAACGCATCATTTCCCGCGAGAAATTTACTGGACGTGAATGGAATGAAGCAAAATCAATTTGCACAACAAATGAAACTTCATACAAAGTTGAGACAAATTAGCATAATCAGAATACATAATACATCAAGTAAGTTTGGTAAATGTCCAAATGACCCGGTTCTGTTGGGATCAATTTTGAAAAACAAAAAAAAACTAAAGAGATTCAAATTGAATTAATCCGACCCAATATTAAGTGTCTTCTTCCAAAATCGCGTGGGGAAAAAAGCAGGAAAAGGTGGAACCCTTGGAAAGCACTTGTCACGAGTGACGGAGACATTTCTCCATGATTACCCTCTGGGCCTTGCACCACAAATGACTGGCCTTGCTGACCCGCCCAATCCATCAGCAAACCCCTGGTTTCTCCAACAACACAACACACTGGGTCCTCTGCTTATACAGGAAATCAATCATTCCTCCTCGTCTACACAAAGGAAAAATAAAAAAATAAAAGAAAACATGAGAAAAATGTTTGTTTTCTACTGGAGTCACAAGTGCACTTAAGAATGCTCATCACATGTCACGTTAGATGTGAGTGACACCAAGTGATAAACACTGGCAAATAATTTTTTATTTTTAGTTTTATTTAAAAATTTTATTAGTTCCAATTTAAACTTTTATTCACTCGATTTAAAGGTTTAGCACATAAATCACATTTAATAAATAATGAGTGAGATTGCGACGCCATCATATTATCTATTTTATGACATGTACACACTGGTTTCTGTTCTAAAATATTACGATAACATATTTCACTGTACTACAAACTTTTCCAGCATGTAAACTTAATGTGAATTCAGTTTGCCTTATCGCAGCTCGACTTTATAATATAAATAACTGTGCTTTGCAACACTTGTTTTCCATGTGTAAGCCATCCGAGAGTAATAGAAGCAAAACCGGGCATGCAATTGTACGAATCCTTCTTCTTAAAAATCGATTGCCATTAACGTGAATTGTGTCTTACTCCCCAACCTAAACTAAGACTATTCTCAAAAGAAAGGTAAAGAAATCCTGCTGACTAAACTGTTTTATTTTTTTCTGGATATTCAGCAGATCCTATAACTAAAGCCATTCAAGAAACTCACCCATAGAAGAACAAAACGCAATTTTTTCCTAAAAAAAAAAAAAAAATAAAAATATATATATACGGTATTTAATTTTAATTACAGAGACATAAATCTAAAATTATGAAACCATGAAATTGCATTCAATTTGAATAAGTGATAAAAACAATATTCAAGTGTCTTCTAGGCATCTTATTTATAAACTCAAGAAAAATCTTCTTTTTTTTATCTTTTTTGGTGGACATTTATGGGACAGAATATCCACAACCTCATCGCAACGCTTTGTGATAGCCTATAAAAGTGCCATGAAAGTCGTGAAAAGGAAGGGCAAGAAACGGCCGTTTCTTTAGCTTCACCGTTGTGCTACGACTACTGTACATGTGTGATGCCAAGCAAAAAAAATTAATGGTGGGCGAAAAAAGCGAATAAAATAACAAAGTAATTACAGTGGTACTTCATGTGATGAGGTAAGAAAAAAAAACGACAAAAAAAATAACGAAGGCACTTAATTGATAGAAGCAAAAGTGCAAAACAGTCGATTCGCTAAATCTACATTAATTCGATCTAAATATCCGATATGGAAATCAACCAAACAAATTTCACAGAAAAAAGAGAAGATAAAAAATTAAATTTGATGACTTCTGGGTTTTTAGTCACCCTGCTGTTTTGACGACCAGATCTCTCGAGTATATAACTGCAATCCATATATCTTCCTTTTTATTATGTGCTGGTTTGAAAACTGGTTCCGTCCGTGTTATATATTTTTTTTTTAGCACGAGGTAAATCATGGCTTAGGTCCAAACCACATTTAGACTTGACTAAATCAATACACATAGGTGCCTTCAGTATCGGTTAGAAAAAAAATGCTTCAATGACTTAATTCATGTCATATTTCTCTTAAAAAATGTAGGTATCTGTTTTCGACATTGGGATTTCGGTTGCTCATATTTTAAAGTTTGTTCTGTAAATAATTGTCAAGTTATATCATACAGACATGATCAAAACACATCTTGATGTCTTTTGTCAGGTAAAATGACGAGTTTTGGACAGTTTTTCTCCTGTTTTATCATTTTTCTCATGTTTTATCAGTTTTATCATTTTTTCTAATAATTTATCATGTTTTATCAGTTTTACAAGTATAATTTTTTCTAATAATTTATCACATTTTATCATTTTTTTTCTAATAATTTATCATTTTTTTCTCATGTTTTATCATTTTTTATGTATTATCATTAAAAATATATTTTTCTAATATTTTAATTGCGTGTAGGATACACTTGGGTAATGCACTTCAACTTTATCTTCTTATCTTTTAGTCAAACTATAAGAAATTTATCTCTCTGGAAAATGGAAAATGTTCAAACAGCATATGAAGGGAGACAAAAATAACAACTGAGTGGGTTCCACTTGGAAAATGGCAATCGACATAATGCAACAACAAATAAGAAGATAAAAGAAAGGTTATGTAAGAGACAGTAAGTTTACAGCCTTGTTTTTCCTTTTCCCATAACTTAACCATCACAAAACTATAATAGAATTGCATTTGTTCTGTATACCGGTTGCAAGGAATTTTCTTCTACTCTTTTGATTATTACAGCTGTTGCCATGTACGAGACTGGCCTCGTCTTCCCGTTCATTAAGAGCAACAACACCCGAGATGGCAACGCCACATGCACAACACAAGTAAATGAGCAAACATTTTGCTGCACACGACGACGTGCTAATGTCTAAACTTCTTCACCCTTTTCTTCTGCTTAATAATTATACCGAGACACAAAATAAGCCCATCAGAAAATAAATGTGGGCTTGACAGGTTCACAACTACAGAGTGTAATCGGGCATAAAATTTGTACAAAATGCAATAAAAGCCCAAAGTATTCTTAAAATTTCCTTTTCGCACTTTTATGATGGAAAAACCTCTTGTAACGCTTTTAATATCTTTTATGTCAATTTAAAATAAAAGTAATTGCTTTTTGCCTCAAATTCCCAAAAACATTTTCAATTTCGTGTGCAAACACAAGTTATTCTACAGAGTCTGTCCCAAGATCAAGACCCAAATTTTATTTTATGGTTTTCATATTAAAAACACATTAACTGTGTTTAAATTCAAAATCAAAAGTAAAAAAAAAAAAACTTAAATTTTACATAAATGACTTTTGGCAGATGGATAAAACGTCATTTACAGTACAAAGTGACTGTTAAAAGTCACTTTTCATGCCCAGATGCCTCAAATAGACACAAAACTTCATTCTCTTTGATTTTCAATTTCAATTTCAATAATAAAGACAGCAATTAAGCCTGAATTGGGCACAACTAAGTTTTAAATCTCAAGTATAGTGTGCACTAATTATCAGCAAATTAATTAGTTACACTTGATTGCGATTATTTATTTAGTTTAATCTGTCACTTTGCTACTTTGGTAGTAATTGGTGTATTCATTGTTTCAACTTGTGTAATCCAGGTAGTATAGATGAGAGTCGACAGTAATTCACCTGCGGTACATAAACTTGGCCAACCCACAATCTATTGGTTTTCCGTGCTGCACTGCATTGCTCAACGTTCACTTCGTAATTAGATGGAGTCTACAGCTCGTGCAACACATAGCTCGTTCTCTTCTCTTTCTCGTTTGCTACCGATGGCAAAATTTAATAACACGCCTTGAATTTCCATATTTGTCATGTAAGAGATCAATTTCACTACCAAAAAGAAGAAGAAGAAGAAGAAGAAGAAGAAAAAAAAAACATCTTGAAAAAGTGCACTTCAGCAATTTTATCTCAACGCTCTCTGCGTCTCTTGTAAAGTTCAAACTTTTTTCTTATTTTCCAATAAATAATTTAACTCCATCCAAGATTTCATAAATTGTTTTTTTTTCTTTCTATTTATTATAACCCCGAGCAGGGAATTGCATCTGGTTCATATCATATCCCTCCAACGTGTAAGACGAGATCCTGTTTTCATAATAAAATTGAAGAATCCAACACCAGGATTCGCTGCACGACCACAGAAATGAAATCGACTCACTTCACGCCACCAGTCACTTTCACAGTAGAGGTTAGAAAGGAGAAAAAAATATGGCGGTTATAAAAAAACGTGTCAAAATTAACATGACGAGAATGTTCTCATAATAGAAGCCCCTCATTCAAAATGACAGTGGTGGCAATGATAAATTACCATCATAATAACCACCATTCCATTCACGGGCTCCTGGCGGGAATGTCAAGAATGCTGTTTTGCAAAGAATGACCATTAACTTCCTCGTTAAGTATTACCCACCCATTCTTAAATACTCATTCAATTACATGCCACCAAATTAGCTTTTGAAACTAACTTGTAGAACACTCAATTTAAAACAGAATAGCGGCATTGGACAAATGCAAACAGCAGAAATAAGTTGATGTTTAAATATTAAAAAGTTTTTGACATCAAACATCTTATACCTGAATAATTTTTGTCATCCCTTAAAATGACCTAAAAAACTTATTTATTTAAAAAAAAATTATTTTGTACCTAACAAACAGCATCATTTGAGCTTGGTGAGGGACATTGTTGGCCGCTGCTGGCAGGACGCTATTTCTGACGTCACAATTGGTATTCTTCTCCATGTTAATTACATAGGGCACAACTGGTAACAATCGCGCAAATTCTCGAATTTCACAACTTCAACATCGGTATTAAAGCCTTTAAAATTCTTCAAAAAAATTAATTAAAAACGATGCTTGATCCAATGGAGCAATAAAAACTGTGATGTCATAAATCCATTAAGCCTCACGCCAAATAGACAGGAATCAAAACCAAAAGTGAATCTTTATTATCACTACAATCAATACACTACAGTATCCTATGGTTCGTGTTTCTTCTGTTTTGCCATTATCTCAAGGATGTTTCTATATTTTCAATTTTTTTTAAAGTCTCAATTCCATAGAACATTGTACCATTTCCTGAGATAGGAAGTTCCACGACTGTCGAATGACCATTCGACTATTTTCTTTTCCTTCTTTTTATTTTTACCTCACTCGAACACGATCACTATTTGGCAACTTTCCACCTTTTTTTTACTTCTTTTTACCCTCCTCCATGGCCAATATGCAAAATCAATGTCGGAACTACACTTCGATTGAATAAACTTTGATGGCGATCAATGCGTGTAAGATTACTGTATGGAACAGATAAAAAAAGATTCCCACGTCTATACCGCACACTTACACTAGGTCAATTTTTCTCAATTGACATTTCAAATCTGGAAATAAGTTTAAGAAAAAAAAGAAAAAAAGACATTTCTTTTAAGCCAATAAGTTACTAAAATAAGTTAACAAAAGGTAAGACATTTTTTTTTAAAAAAAAAGAAGCAAAGTCAACGATTAAAGACCTCTTGCTTTATCTTGGATAATAAACATAAATAAATAGCAAAATCACGACAGGATCTTGTGATTCATGTTAAGAGGTTTGAAGAAGATCCTCGCGGCCAGGCCATCTGATCTGATGCGTTACTTTGGGGTTCCCTTTGGTCATTTGTTTTCACTTGGCGCATTGCCCATCCTCTGATTCGTCTTCAGTTTCCTTCTTTCGGGCTATGAAGGCAATTTCGAACATTATAGTCATCCAAACCAAAAGAGAACAAGAGTCGCTTTCTTTTTGCAACCCGTAAAACCACGCACATATGCTGCTCCAATGAGTATTAAGAAACGAATAAATGACATTATACGTTAGAGCACTTTCTGGTTTTGCACGCATGTTACAGTTCCTTTTAACCAAAAAATGTTTTACATTTTGAATGATTTAAAATTCAGACATTTTAAAATTTCTAGCTGCGCTCCATAAACAAATAAAATTTCATAAGAATCAAATGAAATAAAATTTTAAGTTTTTATTTTACTAAAACATATAATATTGAAATTTATATTCCTCGTTATTAATAATTTCCAAATTGAACAATGGTCTGCGCCACAAAATGACAGGTTACTGTTAACACATGTAGAGCATGACTATTAGATAATCCTGGACATTTCCACCGCCATAATTTATCTTGTCATTTTATATTTTTGATCCATTATATCAAGCTTAACTGGCAATAACATCTGATCTTAGAATGAGCTCTCAATCCCATAATTCCTTAAGTATAAAGGCCAAAGAAAGAAACAACATTTGGTAAAAAAATAAAAAAAATCTTTTTCTCTTCCCCCAACTTATTACAGAACTGGAAAAATCTAATTTTCATTATTGCCAGTTTTGAATAGCAATATAAACACAATCAATGCAGAAAAGTCGTAATTCAGCAATAAATTTCTACCAAAGAAAAATAACGTTTAATAGCTATAAATGATAATATATTTCATGTACATAGGAACAAAGTGCTTTTTCAGATCAATAAAAAGCGCTTTACTGTTAATGACAACAAATTCTCCAACATACAGCACAAAAACATTAGAAAACTCGCCTTAAATTTTCGAAATTTCAAAAAGCTTTTCAGCACACCTGAATTTGAATTAAGTCAAAGTTTCAAAAATGTATTAAACAAGAGTGGTTTAAAGCTTTTCACTATTGATTCTAAAAATATGTAAATACTTAACTCTTTTTAACCTTTATCTTGCACAGCATGTGGCTTAAACAACAACATCAATCTTTCTTACCCCGTTTCACATTGTCATTCATTAGAAACATTAGACATAGGTGGAGATCTAATTACATTTAAACCCTTTGAAACCTCCATTTTCAAATCAAAACACTTTTTCAATTTCAAATAGCAATCAATTACGATTAGATTACACAGTTGTACTAATAAGAAGAAAATTTAATTTGTCTTAATTAGTTTTTGAATCTTTAATATAAGTCTAACTCCCAATTGCCGACCTCTAATTATATGGTAAATAAAAATATAAAAGTATAAAAAGATAAACTAGAATTGAAAAAAACCCCAATTAATTATTATTTAAGCATCAGTTCAAGTGAGCCGAATCGCAATTCAATATCCCTTAGTTGTCATGCCAACCTTAAATAAAATGATCTTTAATCCAACGAGCACTAATTGTGTCCACAAAAAAACACAAGGCTCTTATTTTTTTTCTTTGTCTTGGTTTTGATTCGCAGGTAATTACAAAAGAATTGTGATTGATTGGAATTCAAGTTAGAAAACGATTTTTGACGTTTTTGACGCAATCAAAAAACCAAAATATTTTTTTTTAAATAAAAAATTGATAATGAATAATCATCTTTCCATTTGGGTTAACTTTTGTTTCAGTTGCGTATGTAAACATGTATGTTGACAATCATTAATAGATAGCGTAAAACCTGATTAATATTATAATTTATGAAAATCTTCATCAATTTCTGCTTTATTTCACTAATTATGCCATGCCACACAAAAAAAATTAAAAAGTAAATAAATCCTTAATTAAAGCTGAAAATCCACTTAATTTTGTAATACAAATCACTCAAAATTTCAGTTATTACAACTAATAAGTGATAAGTGACAAAAATTAAAATTAAAAAGATAAAAAATACTAAATTTTTCTACTCAACGCTGATTGGCTTTTGAAATAACAATTCAATCACTAATTTGAAGGACTGTCGTGAGATTTATCACGAGCACTTATGCATGGCAGAAAAAAAATGCAAATATGAATGATATACTGAAATCTAAAAAACTAGATAAGTTTATGCGAGTTAGTCACTTCAAGTTAATGAGATTTTTTTTTTTTATTTTTTTTAATTTGCAAAAATCTATTTGTTGTAAGTAATTAGAACGCAATGGCGAAGACAGTCTATGACAACGGCAAACTCTTCATAAATATAGACGGACACAACAATTTTTAATTAAGAAAGCCTAATTTTCTCATGAGAATCAGGAGCTCTGACTGTGATAGGGCGCAGCTCGCAAATCAACATGAAAAGCCTAATTGCCATCAAGACTTTGAAAGTAATCAGCATGCCATTAAAATCCAAGCTTTGTCAAGCCAAATTTTAATACCCATTATTCTCAAATTCCTATTCACGTTAATATAAGAAAAAAATTGCATTAGAAATCTCACAAAAAATTTATGCACGCTGCCTTATTGAGCGCGGATCACGTTATCAATATAATTTTTATTTTCCATTATACTTTTTTTTTTAATACAGTGAAAAATAGAGTGAAAAAAAATCAATTAAAATTTTTTTTTTTTTTTTTCGAGCAAAAAATTCCATTTTTCATCTATCGATTACTTCTTTACACTTGCATAAATGAGAGACCGTTACAGAACACAAGTTAAACGATGATTCACATGAATAATTCATAACTTTGCATCGTAAAAAAAAATTCAGGCAACGCAACTTGTATTTTATTTATACGAGGTCAGAGTTTTGTGCTTAAAATTAATTACACGAGCATCACACCTTGAATAAAGGAATAATTCAAGCTTTAAAAACAGAATTTAATATCTGTTAACGATATGCAGTGGCAGTATGAGTTTCATAGGAAATAAATAATTTCAGAGAACCACATTAAATTGCTGATTTACAACATTTTCTAATTCACATGACGATTTCACTTAGCCGTGTTGAAAAACTTTGCGCTAATTAAATAAATTAGTATTGAGTTAAATTGTTTATGGAACCATTGCAGTGCAGACGCAGCACCTTAAAAACAAAACGGCTCGTTAGATCTAGAAATTCACGTCAACAGAATCAAAAATTAATTTTGTGGAACCATAACATTATCATATCTTCTAAAAATAACATAACAAAAAAAAACTTATTAAAAATTTAAATAATTTTTTTTACGAAAAGTTTTATACTTAAATTTTTCTACAGATTAGATTTATTATTATTATTAGACTTCTTTATGCAGAAATAAATAACATGAAACACTGTATAAATTAAATGAAAATTAAAGTTGAGAAATAATAAACTAGACGAGATGTAACGCGAATTGACGTGACCTGTAAATTTCCCACCATATTTTCGTGTAAATCAATACTTAGGTCTACCACCTTGCCAAGACTCATTGAGTCTTTATCAAAAGCTAAGCTTAGCACATTTTATTCATTTTAATATTTGTAAAGTCTAGTCATCTCAACAAGCAACAAAAAAAATTATTTCCTCAAAGTTAGAATTTCTTTTGAAAAAAGAAAAGTTGGATTGAACTCCTTTCATTAGCGCGCATAGCTACACGGATTGACGTTCTGCATTGCAAGGAAGCTACGTAACCGCACAACTGAATTAGATAAAATAGTATTTCTATTAGATATATCAAATGTATTTCTGAACTGGTATCGGTATATATATATATATAAACATCAAGTGTGGCAGAGATACTCCATTTTCGACCAAAAAAAACCAACTCAGCACCTTCTGACTCCTATACTTGTATATCGCTATCCGAAGTCTATGGGGAGAAACGTCTCGACAACTGCTTTCTATCTAACCACAGATTTGCATCCTTATATCTGCCGGTTTGCAATATATTCGCACGACAAGTTGCTGAGTTAGTCTTTTCACAATAGTCTTTCCTTTTGGCAACAGACTGCAGTGTTTCTTATCTGTAAACAACAAATAGTAAAAGTTGCCATTAAGCAACGCTTTAACTTTGTTTTGCATAAGCAAATAATCTTTAAATTTCGTCTATTAATGAGAGGAAAAAACATTTCCGTTATTCTAAGTTCCAACAAGCAAAAAAAGTAATCAGAAATCTGAGGATTATTTATTATTTACAGCTGAAGTGCTTTACTTGTCTGTAGTTAAGTTTAGTTGATGCCTTTGGCACCACAGACAAGTGGGCACCACATACGTAGCAACCAGAAAACGGCACTACATGTAATAGATTTGTATCAAAATCCTTTTATTCTGCGTTATTGATAAATTTGATTTGATGAATAATACTAGACATGTACTGTATGTCACTAATCATTACAGTTCATTGGCTAAACTTTATTTCATAAAAAAATACAATGTTTCTTGATATTAAGGATCTTAGACAATTTCATCTTTAATAAAAAAATAAAAAATAGATATGATTCATGAGAGTCTATTGTCTAAAGACAGATAGCTCAAATCAAAAATTTGCACTACATGTAATGGATTTGTATAAAATCCTTTTATTCTGCGTTATTGATGAATTTGATTTGATGAACAATACTAGACATGTATGTCACTAATCATTACAGTTCATTGGCTAAACTTTATTTCATAAAAAAAAAAAAACGTTTCTTGATATTAAGGATTTTAGACAATTTCATCTTTAATAAAAAATAAAAAAATTGATATGATTCATGAGAGTCTATTGTCTAAAGACAGATAGCTCAAATCAAAAACGGCATTAAAATTTCTTTTTTCCTTTTAGATAGCATTCTCGCTGTATAATCCTTTTTTCTAAAGAATTAATGATCACATGCCGATTTGAACAAGATATATAGCGCAACAACAATATGATATATTACATAATACCACCTTTCTCTTACTGAAACGGAGCCATCATTTAAGACGACCTCTCTAATACCTCAAACCCATCCTCCTCACAAATTCCCCAAAAAAATGTTGAAAAAAGTAAAAAACATTAGAGCCGCATCCATCAAAAATTTAATTTAGGCTGTATAGGAAATAGAAAAATTCCTATTCCAGTTTTTTAATGAATCTATGATAATTCATTCCACAGGCAGAGATTAGATGGTGGCAAATTGTTTAGGGTTTTATTAAGCAAAATTGCAAGACGGAGCGCCAGAAAATGACAGCAAAGTGAGAAACCAAAGCATAACGGATGGAGTCATAAAACAGCGATTTCATGTCGTGCTTGAATAATGGCTGCAGTTCTCAACTTATTTTTTTTTATCGTTTCTCGTGAGGATGTGATGAGTCATGGGATACTCTTAATGGCTAACTGGGGAAAAAGCCTCATTCCGCAATTTGCAAAAAGTATGTATAAATTTAAAGATTCACTTCACCCTTATAAAAATTGACCTTTGAATTTAAAAACTTTTTTTTTCTTTTTTTTTTTTAGTAAAAAAAAAAAAAATGAAAAGTAGAAGTTGAAATAAAAATACTTGAGGTCAAGATTTTAAAAAGTGGTTCGTGACTGTAAGGCAATCAGAACCAATGGAAAAACTTTTATCACAAGTGCCTAGAAACTTTACGACTAACTCGGTCGCCCATTTTATAGCCCATTCCGTATGCACATAGCACCATTTCTTGTCCAGCAATCTCAGTGTCGGCACGAATCTGATCCGAAAAAAGAGTCGACACGAAAATATCCCAAAAATCATTAAACAATGCCTTTTTAAATTTTGAAATAAAAAGTTTTTCATCTTTTTTTTCTTCAAAATCCCAAGTACTTCAATTACATCACATCAAAAGAAAGAAAAAAATTATCATCCAATTTTCCACGTTTGACATTTGTTGGATTTGTATTGGTAAAACCAACTGACAAGCACAATTTTTATTTCCTCTCCACAATGGGCTACATATTCTTGCTTCAACCTAATATCCGTTCAGAAAAATAAAATAGGATTCACCACAGTGTGAAGTAAAAAGAAAATTTCCTAATTTACATTCACCTCGTGAACTGCGCAGGAAGACGCACCTGCGAACCTCAAAAAGCACTTTTTTGCCATGTCTTTCGACTGCCTGTTCCAACTCTACTTGGAAATTACTCAACCGACGAAACAAGACCCAACACACTGCATATCAAACAGATGTTCGAACTCGAAAAATCCACATATCTTGAAACTCGTATAAAAGAATCCGTCTTTTCATGCCAAAAATCTTCCATCACGTTGAATTATCATCAAAGCAATATCGATCCACTTTCTAAATGTGTTATTTCCTTCCCAATATTCCATTATCTCCATTTTACTGCAAACCTAAAAAGAGAAGCAACTCTTAATTGAGTTGCTCCCAACATAAAAAATATATAAAATAAGTAAAAGACTTTAAATATTTAATACAAAACGTTTTATTATTAATTATAAGAAATTAAAAGTCCTCTTTCAAACATAAAAAAAATCCAAACTAGAATATGCAAATTTATTTTTTCCATATCAATTACCGACTTTTCATATTAAAACAAAAGTTAAATCTTTAATGTAGCAACAAGGAAAAACACAGGAGCTCTGGGAAACAATAAAATATATGGCAGTTGGGGCCATTTCACTCCACATAGTCATACACAAGGAGACCATTGACCAACCCACACAAATCGGGCAATGACCAGGCAGCTCGTTCACTCTGTTTGTCTTACAATGCCTTTGTGTTGTTGGCATTGCGGCGGGCGTGAAAGAGAAAACCCGCCTACTAATATAATAATATCATGGCGATGCAATATGCTAACGCACAAAAGGTAAAAGCACAATGCTATTACTACCTAAAATCAAAAACTTGCGTATACTCTAATGTAATTTGTAACGTGTCTATCACGAATACACAATGAAAGACCGCCAAATTATAAATCCGAATATTTTTGTGGAATTTATTCATGCGTTTTAGACATCTTATGTTGCCTAAGATTGATTGGCACATGAGAAGTTGATTGCAATCAGTTTGTGTTACAGCGTGTTCTTAATGCACCTCTTTAATAGTCGATATACGCTATGTGTCGTTCAGTCCAATCTGATTAGTCTCTAGATTTCAAGCCAAAGTACTGCTTCTGCTTACTCCTTTTTTCCTTGTTTGATGAAAAGCTCGGGAATTTGCTCAATTGTGAGATTTCCGACAAAGCAAGCTCGTGAACTATGTTTAAAACACGCGAGGAACGTGGGCAATGTGCAAATTGGTCAACTGCCAATGCCGACAGAAATGTAACTGTGCATTGTTCACGCCGACAAAGTTGATATTTTACTTCAATTGAGATTGAGTTATTCCCCAATGCCCAGTTCTTCATCCGACAGAAAAAAAACGTTTACCGGTTGATAAAAAGGAAGATTTCCTGGTTTCAGAAGCGGGCAAACAAGTCAAAATTCCTTTAACAATGGCAATTTTTTAACCATTTTTTTCAGCATTATTTCTCCCCAGGCGGCGGACATTCTCGCATGCATCCAAAAATTCACATTCTGCACTAAAAAAACAACAGCACCAAGCAATTTTTGGATGTTATGAACCCATATGCACAAATAATCTAATTAAAATTAACAACATATCCCAGGCACATAGAGTGAAGACATGCACTCGGTTATGAAAAGTCAATTATAGAAAATTTACATAATCTTTAAAGTGACAAACTTGAAAAAAAAACGGAAATACTCGAATGACCTCTCACAATTCCATTTTCAAAAATTTTATTTGGGATAGTGTTGAATCCTGAACGAAATTGTCAACATTGCACTAAAAATCTTTTTTGATCTTTAGTTGACCCCACTCTGGTCAGACATTTCCAGCAAAATTGGTTCAAAGCATTTTCTTTGCAACAGCTACGTACATTCACCTTATTTAATATATAAAAAATAGAAGAAAAAAAATGAAACAGGGTACTTCCTATTTCTATAATCCTATTCGAGTTTAAACCAAAGTTCCGTAGAAATAAATAAGATCAAACGTGCTGTTTATACTTGTATACCCTAGTTTCTGGTGAATTGATTTTGAGTGCAGCAGAGTGAATTTTCGATTTCTATTCCATGGCATTGGACTTAGCCTTTGTAGTTTTGTTGAGTGCAGCTGCACAGATTTCATTTCTTTTCTCAGCTAAACAAGGTGTGATAGGTGTCAGCTATCTTCTGCTCCTTCAATATCGGAGGCTATGCTGGCTGCCGCTTGAATCACAGATTCGATGAAACCAGAAACGCTCCCTTTCGCCATCAAGATCACGGGTTTCAACTGACCGGTGCCTTACCTAACGCCGGTTCGCGCAGTTAAAGAGAATAATGCAGCATTTTTCAAGTTGAAAAATCCGCTGGTATTTAGAAATCAAGTAAATTGCTAAAATGTTACCAAATTCCCTCGGAAAAAACGGCATGCCGGGAAAACCGAGTTTGACCGGATTTCGAAAACCGGACATCTGGTCATTTTTACGGCATGCCGTAAAAATCAAATCGTGCCAAAACGTACATTTTGTGAAACATTTCCATAAATTCATAGAACAGAAAGCAAAATAACGAAGAAAAGACATTGCCATGTGAATACGAATTTAGTGGACCCAAAAAATAGTGTGACAAAGTTAAAGAGGCAATTGCTAAAAAAATAATGTTGTAGTAAAATTAACACAAACATCAGTGTTAAATATAATGCGCGTATATATACGCGAACGTGTGAATTTTGTGACTATTTTTGCCTCGAATTATCCGGCATGCCCTGGTCGGATTCGCCATTATCCGGCATCCCCTGGTCGGATTCGCCATTATCCGGCATCCCCTGGTCGGATTCGCCATTATCCGGCATCCCCTGGTCGGATTCGCCATTTTCCGGCATACCATTCTTTCCAAGGGAATACGGTACAAAAAATTGCGTTTATAATTTGAAGAAAATAAATCCAGGCAAACAATCCTCAAATTTCCACGCAAAAGAAAAAGTAGACTTTACTTATGGAATTTCTTCGGCGCTCTAAAATAAGATTTGTTCCACACAAAAAACCATCAGATTAGGCAAAGCTAGTGGGAATGCAGGGAAGTCCTATTTGACTTAAAGTGCAAAGGTGAAGCACAGACATGTCAGAGCCAAAGGGAATCCACTCACTTTCAAGCAGCTTTAGTTCCAGACTGCTTTGCAAATCGCAATGCCTTAGGACACAGTCGATTGTTCCAGATATCAAACAACCACAACTACAAAATTCATTTAAGACTTCCAAGTCAAATAAAAATTTTTTTTGAATTAAATAGATTTTAGCCATAGAGAAAATTCTAAAGAGGGTGAAACTTATAACATCATTTTTCATACCAAGTTCAGGAATCACGACCATATTTGCTTAAAAAAAATTACTGAAAATTTCCTTTTTCATAATCTGACACGTAGCGAGCCAATTACTAGCAACGGCACAGAATAACCATAAATTTCTGGCTAATAATGAACTTGAAGCACTTTATACGAGCCAAATTTAATGACGGCTGTAAACACGCTCAGCTTCTATCCAAAACACACAAGATTGTGCCGTTCCAAAAATCCGCTGATCAAGTCTCTTTAAAGCCTTTTGTTCGTAACTGCAAAACAAATACTCGGTAGAAGGAGAAAAAAGAGGTAACGGTCGAGACAAAGATCATTTCAGCTGTTTGTTAAGCTTCTTCCGATATAATCCCCTTAAAAGTCAAACTCGAGCAATTGGAAAAGTCTTGCCAAACCACTTTCAACTTTTCTTTTTCCAATTTTTTTTTAAAAATTTAAATTATCCTTTTTTTATAATTAATAAAAAAAAAAAAAAAAAAAATATTTCAAATTATTTTTTGAATGGCTTCACTTATTTTTCTACGTGACATCTCAGCCATTTCCCAAATGAGCTAGAAAAATAAAGACAAAAAAATACATGTATTGTCTTTGTCTTTCTAAGGTAATAATTTTCTTTATTAATGCTCCAAATATAGGTTGAATCAAGATTACCATCAAAATATTGATAAATGGTTTTTATTTCCACAGATAACAGTGTAGCTTGATATCTTTATTTCTTTTAATATATGTTTGGATGGAATTTTTTTATATAATATTATTAAAAAATGTAATAAAATGGATGAGGCATAGGAGAATCGTTTAGTAAAATTTATCCTGTGATCGTAAATTCGTGCGATGGTTTTAATCGTCACGTGTCGTGCGATTTATAACTAAAATATGACTTTAGTTTAAATTTGCTTCAATATTCCAAGCACAACTGCACAAACCAGATAAATTTACTATTTAGAATAAATTTGTAGACAAATTGCAGTTAATTCGCTTTGTAAAAATCATGATGGAAACATTTAGATAGCATAAATTAATCTATTTCTACTTGCATGTTGTCTTTAATTAGATTAAGTAGTAATAAAGACAATACAGTAAAGAAGCAGATACATGGTAAGTAGGAAGATCAAACAAAAAGAAGAAAAAAACAAAAACAAACAGCAACAACAAACACGTGTGATGGTTGTAAAACACGAATCAAATTGCGTGTTTACAACGTCTAATGTATATAGGTAGTTGCGAGAATAACGACTTAAACACATCACAAATTGACGATTTTTCACATTAAACCCTGCCGTAAAAAAAATTCTAAACAATAAATAAAATCTTTGTTATTTCACATTTCAGGCACTGCGGCGCTGCTATCCTAGTATTCACTGCTTGTGGTTGAGTCTGAGCTCGAGGTTGAGCCATCTCAGAATCAAATAAACAAGCATTTATTTAACAGAAAATTAATTTTCGCAATAAATTTTTTTTTGTTTTTAAATTTGTTTATATGCAATTAATTATAAGTTTTAAAAAAAAATGCTCACAAATTGACTTCAAACACACCCCCGTAATAGATCACTTGACCGCAGACAACCAATCACATATCTCACAATTTAACACAATTAAGAGGCGTGTAATAAGCTCAGTTTACGGTTTTATAACTTCATAAACGGATTTCAAATTAGAAAGCTGTTCACTCACAGTCGATTAAATGTAAATTCAACAACGAAATGTCCTAAGCCATTCGAAATTCCAATTGTAAAATCGTGGTTACCCGCATAGCATCTAACGGCTATCGCACATCAAACCAACGTCCTCTATGACACCAAATTAACATTTTTTTCAAATAAAAAAATTTCCTCATTTGTCGCCCATAATTTCTTTTGTCACGTGCACATTCAATTTGACCCCATAAATTCCAAGCTTTAGTCCAGTTAAAAATAAGTCAGGAAAATATGAATTCAAAATCCAAATTTTTTTCCCCCCTCAAATCCTTCTGTTCCGTATGATCACACCAATCATTTTTAGCGCAATAACTCAGACACAGAGCCTCTCGGTTTTCTACGATTTATCGCCATCTTTCTTACCCTATGCCATGCACATGCCTCGAGTAATTAACCAGGAAAATAAACTTTCCACTTTATAAATCTTTCGCAAAATTCTGAAAAATGAGTGCCCCCTTTTCTTCTTTTTTGAATTACACAACCCATAAAGCTGACTCACTTGAAATAATTCGTATTATTCTATTCTTTTCTAGAATGAGGTTGCGCACCATAATGAAGTTGCAGCATGTTCCTGAAACTTAATACCGTCACTATGTTTTCAATGCCCCTGTTCAGAACCGATTCGACTGTGCAATAGGATCAGAAAGAAGTGTTGTTGGCAAATTTACAAACACTACTTGGCTACTATCCATCATTGCCAACAGTTCGTTTTTAAGCAATAATAGGCAAAAAAATCTAAGAAAGAAAATAGGTGAAAGGAAAAAAAATTGTTTTTTGCTTGTCAAAGAGAGAAAATTGCAAAGACCATCTCAAGAAAAGAAAGTAATGGTGGTGTTACACGAAACCCAATACAACATTCTTTGGCTATTGATTAACATGTCCGATTTCATTGTGGAACACAATTTATAAGATTATTCGTATAGAAAAAGCTAGACTAATTTTATCTAATTTCAAATTTCAATGAATTCTTCGCTGATTGGCTGAGATATGATGCCACTCCTTTTATTATCCCACGCTTGGGTAAAATGTCACTGAAGACCTAAGAAATACATTGTAACGAAGGTATACTAGCGTCTCATTTTAATACTCTCGTTAAGCCGAGTTGAAAAATTATTGTTTCGTAGTCTAAAAACGTGTGCATGCTATTGTTAACAAACGAAAACGCTTGCAAAATAATACAAATTTTTATTTTCATTCATTTTTGTATTGTTTCGCACAATTTCTGGCTACAAAACAAACGACTCAGCTCGACGAGGGAATTAAAATGTATTTACTTTCGATACAATGCATCATTTCTCAGCCAATGACATTTTACCCAACCTTGAGGTAAAAGGAGGTTAGTTACATCCAACTTACATTGATAACTGAGATAACTCTCAGAGATAAAACTGATTCCACCTAATTTACAAAAGTGGATCAGTTTACTTCATAAATAACATCAAATTTGATCGATGTCTTCGCTAATTGGTTGAGACGTGATGCCAGTGATGCCCGAATTGTGAGACTAGCAACCTAAAGTCGTTTGTCACAACTTGATTTTATTAATCCGATAAAAAAGGAATAAAAACAATGAAACGAGCCATAATATTTACAATTTTTATTCTTACAAATGACATAAAATTTTGATGTTGTTCCGTCTTTTATCAGTTTTCCACTTCAAGACAGCCCTAAATTTAACTGATTAGAGAAATTATCTGTCGTCAGCCTCATCAGTGTGCAGCTAGAATGCCCGCGATAAGGTTGTCCGGGAGAGCAACAAGGGAATCTGGACATGCTCCAACAAGATGGACAAATATGCTTGAAAACGGAGGGCAGGGACTTGCCATCCGATGGTTATAGAACGCAGTTGTTCCTTGCACAGGAGTCCCAAAACGTCGATTCAGCAAATGGCCTCCGGTTATGGCCTTTTCTTGGCTCGAGAGAGATGGCGCTGCCAAAGACCCGACTGTCGTTATCAGCATGCTTCTTGTTGATGAATGAGGGCCAAGTCGACGCTTAACGGAAGGCAAAGCTATAGTGGCAATCCAATTTTCCCAGATAAAAACAAATGCATCGCCATTCACATACAAGTAGATGCACAAAACAAAAAACCCCCGAAAAAAAAAAAAAAAAAAAAAATTATATATTCAGAGCGAGCGACATCCATGTTTCAAATTACGTTCATCCGACTGCATCGAGACGAGATGACTTCATTCATCATCTTTAGTCTTCTCGACCGCATTTCGAGCCCAGTCGATACGACACCAATAAATAGCAACTGAGCCTCTTTATTCGCATACTACACCCTTTCTTCTTGCTTCATGCTCAATCACACATGATGGCATTTAGCAATCACTCATCTTCCTTTCGAAGACTGAACAAATGGCAGCCATTCGCAATTTATTCGTTGCAATTCAAATTATAATAACACGAGTCGATATTTTCTTGCAAATTTCCTTCGCTCCAATCCCATTCGAATTCCACAGCGTGAATATATCTGTCACTGCAGGTATGACTGTGATAAGGGCGTCATCTGCAAATATCCTGCACGCAAGAGAGCGCGAAGATGGAAGAGATGGAAGAGATGGAGATGGCGTTTTTCGAGCGCTCTTTGCAGACGATCGATTTGGTCGAAAATTGAAGAGAATTATTCTCTCTGTACGCTATTTTTCCTGTCTCGGTTCGCTACTTTTCACACCGAGCTTCAACATGGATCAAAATGAAAAATGAATAATTAATGTTTATAGCCATCATCGAGTGCCGACCGCTTTTCTGCCGAGCTGACATAAAACTCGTTAAAGGAAAAAGAGAAAAATTAAGGAGTGTGTTTGTAACATGTCAAATTTTTACAGGTGAAATTGAGGCGAGGAGTGGTGACAACGGTTTCTAAACGGTATGCAAAATTTATTGCTCGGTTATATAATGGCCACCATAAAGTAGAATGAGAGAATCAAAGCATATGTTTTCGACTGGCTTCTCTCGCGTCTTCAGCACTTAGTTTGCCTTTCAGGATGGGAATATGTAAAAGCAAGCTGTGGGCTACTTTATCAAGACACGATCTAGTCGATCAATTGATGTTGCCAGCCTCCGCCTCCGCCAGATCTAAGTCAATGCCCCAAATGTCTCATTAATTTTAATATATTGTTTGGCGTTTCGGTCGTATTACGTAAATGCCGCGAGCAAAATATTATCCGAATCAACATTGTCCACAATGAAAGTTTAAATTTTAAAATGGCTTCTGTAAATTCAAAAATTTAATTTTTTTTTTTAATTTAAAAAAATTTTTTTTGAAGAGCATAAAGTAAAAAAAGTCATCGATTACAAAATGGGTCCGTTGGGCCATTTTATTGCTTTTAGCGTTTACCTTAAGGAAGAGTGACACAATTTGCGCGTGATTTGCCAACACAAACCATCAGCCATTAGATGCGTTTAAAATAAAAGCCAAAGAGTCACTTACTCTTCTTCTTAAATGTCTTTATCAAAAGGCAATTGGGATTTGTCTGTGACAACAACTTTGTTGAGTTCATTCACTTTGCCTACAAAACAAGTAAATTATGTAAAATTTCTGTAAAATCAACCTTACAAAAATAACATTTTTTAAGTGTTGGTTTTAATGATAAAACACATGAACCAGAAATCGCCTTATAAAGAAAACATGTTCAAGAAAAATTTATCCCTAATCATCTTTGAGAATATAATTTATTTTAATATATTCAGAAATAAAGTTCCCAAAGCTAAATTTTCCTTAAAAAAAAGAAAAATAATATTTATTTATTTTCTTTTACTTGGTAAAATGTATTATATTATAAATGGTCCTTGAAAAGTGCCATCTTCAATAAATAATATGACAAGCATCATGTTTCATGCGTGAAAAGAGAAGGAAAAAGTGTTGAGAAGATATCACCTTGTGCAGCTGACAACCAGAGGAAAAATAGCAAAGACAAAAGGCTTTGAAAGTCCAATTATCTGATGGTGGCTGGTGGCACGAGGGCTTGATGAGAGGAGCAACATCAACAGATTTTTAAGTAGAACTCACCACTGCGTCTCCAACTTTGTTGACATAAAAGGCCTCTTGGGTACACCCGGTATTCGATATGAAATAGCCAAGTGTGACAGTAAACGTGACAATTTTACAACTCTAACTTCTCTTTTTCATTCTAATACAATTTGCAACAACCAGCAAATACCATTTGTTCACATTATCTTATTTATTTTCAGCTCTTTTTCAATATACTTAAATTTTCATGCAGTTAACTCCACAAGACATCGAACCTGGCTGATGGCTCCTTTTGAGTGCTTCCAAACATTTTTTTTTGTTTGAGACAAAAACAAGCAATCACACTGAAAGTTTCTTTGTGCACTTATTTTTGAGTGGCTAGGTAAATCTAAGGTGGGAAAAAGGACTGTGAATTTCAATAAGGACTGTGTATAGCTCTACAACTTTTATGCTATGCATTTGACTTGAGTTTTTATAGTTTTAGAGTTAAAAATGGAAAAAAAATAATGAAGAAACTATTTTATTAACAGACTCGAGTGAAAAGTTAATGTCGTCTTTAAATCCAATTCGAAAATAATAAAAAAAATAAGTTTGAAGAGAAAAGATAAGAAAAATCAAATGCCGGTAATCGATTGAATGCAACACAAAAGATGAGGTAAATAGGAAGAAGAAAAGATATGAAATAAAATAAAAATTCCGAGTTGTTATAATACGATATTAAAACGGGGATACATAGATAACATTGTTTCGAAATCCAGAAATTTACAAAGTAATTTCAGAGTACAGAAAGGTAGAAATGGAATAATGAAAAAAATTCTCCTCATGTTTGTGACACTTGTCAAAACATGTTTCCAACAGCGCTATGCTGCACATCCACCACAAATCGCTTCAACCTGTCATTATAACAGTATGGAGACTGACATGAGAAAACTTCCGTTATCTCAAGACTCAAAACCAAATACAATTTCAAATTGAAAATTGGTAGAAAAAAAAAAATTCAGTTTTACAACAAAAAAAAAATTGTGCAACATTAACTTGTCAGTTTATCGCATTAATTAAATATTTTTTAATGACTAATATTTAATAAGACATTAGCAGAATATTTTTCACTGAGAACTACAATCGATCGAAGAAACATTTATAACTATAGAAAAAATGGGCTCTTTTGTTATCCGAAACCAAGTATCAGTTATCAGACTGGTTTTACTGGTACTGTTGTAATATCAGACTACCAATCATCAATTTTTTTCTTCAGAAATCCTTGAAATCATTATACTTGTTGACCAAGATTAAAAAATTTAATAATGTTAAAACTTCATATTTCTTTTTATTTTTTATTTTTTTATATGCGCCTAATGAGTAATCAATTCTTTTTAAAAAAAAATTCCACAAAATGTTTGCCAAAATTCCAAAACTTGAGAAGAAGAAAAAAAATCCTTTTTTTCCCCAGAATATCGGAATTATGATTACAGAGTCCCAATTGCATTACAAAACACTCCGTCTCAAGTGTCGTGTCAAACTTAATGACGTCAGTTTCTTTCCACTGATCTTGTTTGTAGCCAGTATCAGCTGTAACGACACCCGTTTGAGGTTTTTGTAGGCGTTCTTGACGCCAAATTGAACTTCCGGTCTACCCAAAACATGATCTCACACGAGACATAGGTATAAAAAATGTCTTTTTTTCTTTATTATTATTATTTTTTCCACAAATCCTACACATATATTCTTGTTTTTATTCTCGCTGCATAAACTTTACTTTGCGCATTCTATATATGACATGTTCATTGTCAATTCTTTCAATCTTTCACAATATGAAAAGAAGAAATGCAATCTGCAAGAAATGAGATTTCTTTCTCAGCTTATCTGATAACAGATACCCAAGTTTGTATACACAGGCACAAATGCTTTTCTATTTTCCTACTGCTGGCTTTTCTCGAGTTCCTCCCGTCATAATATTCGACTGGCGGTCGTCGTCCTCACAATAGCAAGAGCGAGCGGTGGATTTCTCGCACCCAAATCCAATGACAACGTTTCGCTCATGTAAATTGAAAATCGACACTCGTTCTTACTATTCAAGACTCCCACCCACCGCCAACTTTATCGCAGTTGCTGCAGCTCAAAGCACGTTCACCTAAAACCATCATCTCCTCTATGCTAATGCACAAAATAAAAACTGGCATAATAAAATTAATTTAAAAAAAAAATTTAAAAAATTATTTACTTCCAGAGAACGCAAATAGTGCGCGGACTCACTAATTGGTAATTTACAATATATCATTCCTTAATTAGCGGGTGAAAAAAGCGAAGTGTGAACCAATTCATCCACTTGGCAAACTAATTTTCTTTTTCCTCCTTTTTTTAATGATAAAAATGGCAAATGTCAGCCAAAATAAGAACAAAGAAACAAAACAAAAAAATTGGGGTTGTTACAGTTAATGGGTCTCCCATTAGTTCTTGATCCTCCACCAAAGAAAAAAAAATAATCTTGAGAAAAAAGAAGAAAAAAAAATAGACAAAAAAAAAAAATTCTCGATGTATTTTTTTTGTGTTTTTAATTCCCGCATTGCGAAAAGTCTCAAATAAAAATAGAAAACTATTTGATTATTTATGGATGAATTAAAGTCATTTTGTTTTTGCTTTTATTTTTTAATCTAGTTAATGGTTTAAGAAGATTGCATGGTCAATGTAATATTAAGTCCTCATTAAAAATATAAAGTTTAGTGCTTCACTTTAATGATTTTTGAAAAAAAATAACGACTCCAAATGTTCTAAAGCGCAGCCCTTAATGACATGGCACTGGTCAAATTCTCAACTTCAAATTAATTTAATCTCTTCAACCATGCACGACGAGATTAGAGACATTACCGAACAACTATTTCCTATTTATTTTTTTATTTTTCTGGAATTTTATAAGATTTAAAGCAAACAGGATCCTCATTTAAAATATCACTATAGTCGAATTTCCACATCAAGAAAATTTTTAAATCGCTCCGCAGTTCCCCATAACTCGATGCACTTCTATTAGCACAGTAATCCTTTTATGGCAGTTTATATCTCTTTAAAACTTTATAAGTATAACTAGCATACTTATCACACTTACAAAATTTTATGGAACTTTAACATTACACCTTTGTATATAATGTTAAGTATAGGTTCAACCAGGTAACGGCAAACTCCATTTTAATGAAAAACATAACGCAATGCTCATAGGACCACTTTTTCTTCTTCATCGGTATAAAAAAGTAAAAATATTTTTTTTTACTAAAAAAAAAAAAAAATAGCAAAAAAAAAACTTTAGAAACTCTAATCTATCAGGTAAGACCCTATGGGACAAATGTCTCAATGTTATAAAAAGTTAACCCTAGGGTGGATCACAATCTAAAACCTTAAACTCATCTTTAAGATTGGATATTGGAGTGTTAAACCAAAATAGCACCAATTACGATTCATTCTTGCTCTATATTGGCTTGTCTGCACTTAGCGATGCCCTCGGAACAGTGATCACCATGCTCATTTTCATTGTTGCTTTGTTTCGATCTGCAATTTCGGACACAACCATTCTCTAGTTTACCATTTATAATTGTCCACATAAAGATACAAATGTTCCCAGAGCGTTGTGTTAAACTCCGGAATGTATTAACCCTTTGACCTCGAATGAAAGATTTATTCATCAAATGAGCAAACGTAAAAGGAGAAATTATTCAACATGAAAAGAAATTAGTCATAACTTATAAATCAAATTTAGCATTGGAAATCTAGTGGAAAGTGGAACTAGGGTAAATGCATTTCTATCGTTGTAAACTTTAATTTTTAATGCAAATTTCTGTTTTGTGTATTCCCTTTACCTAAATTCTGGACAAACTTTTAAGAAGATTTGTGTATTATGGTACAAGTCTGTTTTAAAAATCAACTAGCATGCCTTGCCAGAATTTTGCTAAGTAAATACCAATATTTCTTTTTTTTCATGGTCCCATGATAGATTAGAGTGATGGTAAGAATACAACTGCTTTCAAGACAAGTACAGAAAAAAGCCAATCCAATTCTGGCAAAATTTACTATTTCAATGGAAAAACTTGACGTCAATTTTTTTTCTATTTCCTCTTCTTAAATTTGAAACACATTGCTTTTCTCTGTGCCACAGCTGCTGCCAGTTGAGTGACTTGAAACAGAATTTTTTTCGCCTTTTGTATCTTCAATTTTTTTTTTATCGCACTTTTTCTTTATTCTTTCTTTATATATATATATATATATATATGGAATATTGTCTATATTTCTATGTATTGCTGAAAGCATGAAAAACTGCTTTCTTTTTTACTTTTTACGCTTTTTGCAGCCCCTAATTTAATTTCCTTTTATTTATTTATTTTATTTCATATTTTATTTTCCAATTTTTTTTATAATGTAAATTTCAGGCTAAAAATATCTTCAATGAAATTTAAAAGTCTCTCAAACTCATCACACTAAGTTAAGATGAAATTGCAATCAAGATTAAATAAAGATAAGACAAGTACAGTGTCTAATTTCACTCTTTTATGAAAAAAATGTGCCGAGATATCATCATCATCATCACAATGTCTAATAGAAAAAAAAATCAATTATTCCCATAAAAAAATATATTTTTTTTATAGCTTGTTAAAAAAAATGACTCTGACAAAAAAGTAAAACTTGCACAGGTAAATGATTAATCATAAAAAAAACTTTTCTTTTTCACAAGTTTTGATTTCGTAAAAAATATAAAAATATAATTGGGAATAGAAAGCTTCACTGTG
Organism: Strigamia maritima; assembly: GCA_000239455.1. Classification (NCBI taxonomy): domain Eukaryota; kingdom Metazoa; phylum Arthropoda; class Chilopoda; order Geophilomorpha; family Linotaeniidae; genus Strigamia; species Strigamia maritima. The sequence goes on along the minus strand of AFFK01017031.1, from coordinate 14,625 downwards.
CTGCATCTTTCAAATGCAGCACGGTGAAGCTTAATTTTATTTTGATTGCTTTCGGGCTAATACGAAGTCCAGATGCTCAAAATTTACGATAACGACGTTTTTTGTAAAACCAAACGTTAGCTACACTTTAATTAAGATCCCAACGACAATTTACTATAAGAAAAAAAAAAAAACTACCCAATAATCTTTAAGCTTATTATTAGTTTAACACATACTTTAGTACGAGTCATTAGTGCAGATAAATAATTAAATTAAATGTTTACTTTAAAGTAAACAACATTAATGTTAGGGATTTTTCAGAAACTCGATTTTACACATTTATAATTTACTTTAAAGAATTCGAAATTTAATTTATTATTCATAAATTTCATATTCTTTAATCTACAATACAAGTAGACATGATAATTTATAAATTTTGTTATGTCCCAATCAAATTACATTAAGTTCTTAAATACTCGCCTTAATTGCATTAAGTCTGTATTTTTTTGCATTATAAGAGCAACATCTCGTTAGTAATTCAGCAGATTTGTAGAAGAAATAAGAAAGTTGTTAAGCTCCATTTTTTAATCTTCTAAATACAATTAGATAAAAAACAGAAATTGAAAAATATTTTCTATACTTAATCCAAGATTACGTTAAAGTCTAGAAAATCCTGTTATTGTCCCTTTATATTTTTACCAATGATATAAGATAACTATCTAAAAAAAAAAAAATCAATAAAAATTATTTATAGAAATCATCTTCAGATAAATAATTAAATTACAAACAGTGCATTCTACCAATAAAAAACATACAGGTAACTAACTACATTGTTAAAATGACTTAAACATTGCAATTAATCGTAAAACAAATCAGTACAATAGAAAATACAACAAACTAATGTGTTCCTTCCGTAGTATCTTATAAAACGTCATATCTGTATGAGGCGCCGTTTGGGCAATAAATATTCTCTTAAATATATACTTGTGTATGGTAAAATTTTGGAATAAGGTCATTTTTTGACCACAGCACATCTGCGACTTAAACTAGGTGAAAATGAAAAAAATGTGTGCCAAAAGTAAAAAGTAAAAAAATTACAATCATTTTTCTAATGCTATAATTTTGGAATAACAAAAAAAATGTGGCAAAATTTAGGAATAATATACCATATGAATTCATAAAATTACCAATGATAATCAATCAAACAAAAGTTAAATATGCAACCTCAATATCAATATTTGTTCGGCCACCTCTGGCTGCAATGACAGCTTGAATGCGTATACATATACACTCCTCAGCTGAAATGTTCGACAATACTATCCTAGAAATAATCAACTCAACTCAACTTGATATAGAATTAATTTTTTTAAATGAAAAAATGCAGAAATGTTTGGGAAATAGTTCTTAAAAGTTTCTTAAAATGAATGTTGTTTTTAAAGTTTTGGATGTAGTTTTCTGAAGAAGTGAAAAAGCGCCATTTGTTCAAAAATTCACAGTAACTTCAATTTTCATCCAATCATTACAAAACTTTAGGAGCGTATGTACTACTGCATGTTAAATAACCTCGTAAAGTTTTGGTAATTTTATAAATTCATATATTAATCCAAAATTTTGCCACATTTTTTTGTTATTCCAAAATTATGGCATTAGAAAAATAATTATAATTTCTTTACTTTTTACTTTTGGCATTTTGAAAGCAGCAAAATACTTTTATACTATTTTATGGGTGAAGAAATTATCTTTAATCTCTCAAAAAAAATTTATTTTCACCTAGTTTAAGTTGCAACTGTGGTCAAAAAATGACCTTATTCCAAAATTTTGTCATGGTCAAGTAATATAATCTCTGATACATATAATATAATCTCTTGTATATCCCATATATATATATATATATAATATCCCATATTATCTACAACCAATAGATAAAGAATTCCATTCTTGAAGGCATCTATTGTATACCTCAAAACCATTTTTTCTCCCATTAGCAAACTCCAGGAAAATATAAAAACACTTTAATTAAACTCCTTTATAATTATAATCAATAACATTAATTACACCAAGATAAAATAGAGGCTTCCCGGCAACAAACAAGTACGGCATCTATCTCCCTTTGGAAATTGAAAATGCAATCAATGATAGCGGCAACCATTCGCTCATCGTGCTGCTGCCATGTTCCACTTAATTACAACAAACATAGCTTCGCCCGACTAGCAACAAGTTCCGAACCAATATCAATAAATAATCCAAAAAATACGAAATTTCGAGAAAAAAAAATCCATTTCTCCTTACCTTTTTCGCAGAAAGTGCCCTCAAAATCTATTGCTCTGCAATTGCAAATGGCGCCATTGTCGGTCGAAATGCATATGCCGCCATGTTGGCAAGGATCCTGATGCTCGCACACATCAAGTTTTTGAAAACGTACTCCCTTATATTCGATCATTTCTTGACGTTTTGCCGGCCCCTCGTCATTAGCATATACAACATTCCGGATGGCGCCTCGAAACCGCGGCTCAAAAATCACCGATGGCAACGCCAGTTGGGTCAATTTCGAAGAGTACCAACCGGGCATTCCTCCCATGTACACGTAACTGTTAGTAGTAAAGTTACCGAAATAAAATTCATTGCCACGTGACACTCTCGACTGCAACTCCTTGTCCACGACCAGACGAGTCTCTTCAAACTCGCGCACGATCGATACTTTGTGCCAGGCATTGTCGTGCAAATTATGACCCACAGTCAAAATGGAAGCACCTCCACCCAAGTTGAAACGCAGACGCAAAGCGCCCTCCACCAACTTCACTTCGAAAAAGTCAAACGTGCCACCGTCGTCAGTGTACATGAGCAGTCCATTCGCGTCTTCCGTCTTGAATTCAAACTCCAGGCTCCCATTCAGTCCCGCGTGCCATTTGCGAAACTGCGCGTACGACGTGGGCGAACCTTCCAACACGAAAATCGCAGTCGTGGGCTGAGCCAAAAGTAGCACGATGACCAGAAGCACGTGCCCTGATGATGTCAACAACATTCTTTTGCCAAGAACCCGTACCATATTTTTTTTAAAACGCAATAACTTGCAGATTGTATGATGGGAATTAGTCACTAAGATGCTTCGAAGAACCCATGCGATGAAGCAATTCGAGTCGGTCCAGAGAAAAGTGGAATTTTAGATCTAGCGAGAAATTTCGCAAATCTCTCATCATCATCCCTCACATCCTCAGAAACTCTCAAAAGTTCATTGTTTGATATTGATCACTATTGGTAAACAAGTCTGCAAATAAATACAAATAAACAAAATTAATGTATTAAAATTAAAATAGTAAATACAAAAAAAAAATATTTTCTACATTGTTTTTCTTATTATTTTGTTCCAATTACAGTGTCTACTGTTTCGCAATTCTAGTAAAATTGGGAAAACTAATGACTTGCGCTGTATTTGTCTGTGAAGCTCATGTTCCCATGTTGTTTTAACCTATTGATCGAAACCCAGTAAATAATAATAATAAAAAAAAAACATCCAAATTGAACTTTTCCTTTGCGCTTTGCGAAAGATCATCAATCAGTGTGCTTTGTTCACTCGGTAACATGAAACTCGAATATAATTAGGCTTGGGGAAAGGCTACAAAAACATGATGTTTAGGGTCAACAGCGACATATATAGTTTGATCGGATGCAAAGATAAATTGAACAATAGGGCGAATAGGGAATAGTAGAGTGACTGAGTGAGTAATGAATATTAAATGAAATGGTTGAACTTAATGCTGTCAGAATGATGTTTCACCCGGTGGCCTTTGCCTGATATACTTTTATGTTGTTCTAATTAACTGTTGAAGATGCAAACCAACTGTCATTTGTCTGTCTCGAGTGATGACAGAAATTTCAACGATTTATCATTAATCCTATCAACAAAGAAAAGCTTGACATTTAATTATCATTTTCAAATCTACAAACGCCAGGTGTGTATACCTGCAATGAAACAAATTAACGAAAATCGATAGGAATATTATTCGATACAATTCCCATAATCCCAACATCAGGCGATCAGACACCTAATCAATCAATTGAAAATTCAAATAATCACTATTTAAACAATTCAATCAATCAATACAATACAAAACGGGAAATTTCCATGTTTGGGAAATTTTCCGCCATTGCATATTTATTACAGTAACATTTCCATCATTCCAATCATACTATGTTTCAATTAAGGGATATACATTACAAAGTTTTCATTCAATTAAAATGTTTGATACATGTCTTTTTGATTTGTTTATCAAATCATTAGTGTGTGAATTCATTTCATTATTAAATCTCTGTCAATCGAGCCATTGATTAATTTTTTTTGGATTAAATGTTAATACGCTAAAATATGGCTTAATTTCTTTCCCCTATTCTTTTCATTTGGCAAATGAAAAAACTCACGTGCCAAATCAATTTTTTTTTATATATCTTTAAAACTTAAAAATCAATGTCACGCAATAAATTTGAAACAACCACACAAAAAAAAGTGTCTCGGATGTGCTCGGTACAGTTCCCACCATTGCGACAGTTCATTTTTATTGCCTTCAAATAACAAATTATTTCTTTAATGTTGACATTTAAATAAGTTATAAGTCACTTTATTATATTAACACACAAAATATATTCCGTGCACGTTTTGTTCCCATGAAACTTGGTTTCTAACAGTAAGTGAAGGTTAGACCAACAACACCTTCAGCTCCATTCATCTTAATGACCACGTGACTTTAGTAACCTTTGGACCGACCAATAATAATTTATCAGTTTAACTCAACTGAAGAACTCAACCCAACCAATACAATTTAAAGAACTAACCGACCGATAAAACGTCAAAAATAAAACAAAAATCGTAATCATCTTATGTCAGCCCATTCAGGAGTCATTATAATTCATGTAAATGATCCACAACTATTCAGAAATTTCTTTATCACGTACTGTGCACATAGAAGTCCATTTTCAAATTTATTTAGAGTTTTTTTTCTTTTTTCTTGTGTTGACTCATGCGTGTATGGTAAAAGAATGGTGGGAATTCCAAATTCACGTTCCAGTACCTTTCTCTGCTGGAAGATTGATATTCCTGCACTTGAATGATTCTGTAATCTTTATAAAATCCCAAGATAAAATTATATAAATCACGTGTATTGTGCAGTTTACTATAAAACGAAAATAAAAAAATATATAAAATAACAAAAAGAAAATATAAACAACAGTAAAACCCGATAGTGGCCAGCCTGCGAGGTTTACTTTCTAAGACAGCTTTAGCTTTATTTACTCGCTTCTTTTCTATCAATGAAATGAAACTTTCCAGCAACCAAAGATTTTACTCCATTTTACCCCCAGCTAACACTTCTTAACCTGGCTTTAAGAATCCTAAACAAAACAAAAACACCACAAAAAAAAAAAATCAATCAGCTAATAAATAAATTCTTTATTATGAAAAAAGTTGGTACCGCAAACCAAATTCAAAAGGGCAGCACGCAATCACGCGTTGGCCGACATTTCAGGATGCACCCCCATCATCTTATTTTCGCATAAATGATGAAAGTGCGATGTAAGATAGATCATAAAAGACTAACGCAGAGCCACCATGCGAATGCAAGCAGAGAGTAATGGGTTGTGCGCCCAACCAAATGCTAATGCTAAAGCATGCAAGCACCATTGTAAACCTTCTTGCAGCTCACTACACAATGTCAGCAAAAGAAGAAAACCGTTATTAAATGAGAAGAAACTCAATAAATTATGAGCACCAAGAGCAAAGTAAACTCTGGAAAAGTAGTCAAATGTGTACCAGTAGTGAGAAAAAGATATAAAAATACTCAAGTCGAAATTTTCATTAAATTGAAAGAAAGAAAAAAGTAAGAAAATTGAGATTACTCTCTCTTTGGCTTTGAGCTCAATCTCATCTAGTGACATTCCACCTAGGCCTCAACTCGTGATCTGATATAAATTGAACTAGTACACACGGGACCTCATGTTCTGCTCCTTTAGATGATTTTTATAGAGCTATAAAATAAGCAGCAGATGTTAAAATTGCTGCACAAGTCAAACTGCTCGCCGTATGAAGGGAGAAAAAGTAAAAAAAAATTTCTTGATTAAAAAAATAAATAAATAAACTCAACCGAGTATTGATTCGGAAGCGCCGTTTCTGAGATGGTGCAATGTCTAGATTTTTCAAAAAATAAACTAAAATTTAAAGATTTAAAAAACTACATCGATAAATTCATTTTCATATTTTCCTCGGTTTTTCCCCGGATGTTACTTGTCATCCCCCTGTGGCATTTAAAAGCTTTCTGTTTGTAGTTTGGTTGGAGTCCTAGATGGAAGTGGTCTAATGCACCTGTCCTGTGGTTCGATTTAAGTCCTAGATTTCATCCGGATCCGGACACTTTTTTCCGGTTAACATCCTGAATTAATTATATGAATGTCAACTCAACTCGTTTGGTGTTTCATTTAAAATGTTATTTATTATAACGATGAACTGTGCGCTATATCATCTAATCTTGTAAAGAACTATATATTTTTTAATTTGGTTTTAAAAGCGACAGTTAAAAATGTACGCAAGTCTCGACGCAAGCAAGCGAGGAAGTGATAAATTACAAATGAAAAATTAAGTCAGTAAATACAATAATTCTGTGCACGAGATGATGATAAATGCGTATGTTTTTTTTACTACAATTTACCAACTAATTTCCTGAACATTTATAATTTTCAACTTTATAATTAAAATTAAGTTTTTTAACCCAGATTACCACGAGTGGTATGCAAATTATCGATAATTTCAAATTAAAAAAATAAATTTGGGATTTATTCTAGAAATGATGTCAGTAACTTACTCAGTAACTCAATTCCCATAATTCGAGTGCTAGAATTTCTCAAAACTTAATACCGAGAAAAATATTGGAATCAAAACCTTGTGACGTTTGTATGTGTCAAGCAAAAGTGTCATATATATATATACAGTACTGACTAGTTACAATTATCAGTTTCTAGTACCAGTAAAAAGAGAATATCAAAAAACCTCTGTGCAGAAATTATTGATGTGATATTACATGACATGGGGACTTCTAAGTCTCCAGGGACATTGTGAATGACTGATCAGATCTATATATTCAGATCAGAGATTCCGGTCCACAAAGGAGAACCATAAGACACAAACATTTCCTCTCCAAAACAAGCAAAAAAAATATAGATCAATCTTTCGAAGAATTAATGCACAAAAAATACATTTTCCATTCCTAAATCCTAATAGATAATAATAAGTACTAGTAGTTTGACCTGATAAAGTGCAGTACTAGCAGTAATTTCTAATTTGTACCTCACTTTTCCACAATTTGTGATTAGCCTATCAATGCATGACTTCAGTGATAACTCCATAATTCTTTCTTAAATATGTGTGGTATTTTGTACTGGCACACCACCCTGCATTCCTTTTCATCATGTCCTCATTCCTACAACCTTTTTTAAAATTAATTTACTAGACTTTATCATGATCATTACATAAAACCCCAACCTTAAAACTAAATTTGTTGCGTGTCACCTGCAAAGCTCATGACTTAACCTCCAACTTATTGAATATATACCTAAGACAATACTCATTGTCTGGCCACTTTGCTTGTCTCGAGAGGATCACAAGATTGTACTCTCAATTATGAAATTGCCAAGATTGTTCATTATCAAATAAACCACTAAATAAAAGCTAATAAGCATGTGAAATTTGATTGTTTAATTCGTCAAGTAAATTAAACTAAGCGAAATTAACTTTCAAGAAACCTGCATTTGCATCGAGAATTAAGAAAACCACAGAAAAGACCAGTTAGAAATGTGTGTAGCAGATGTTCTTGCCATAGAAACAGCATCTTAAATCAGACAAAGATGCGAAACTGACCAGGTCCGATGCTGGACAACATCTTTGTGCTAAAGAAAACAAATAATCAACTTAAAAAATTTTACATTACACTACGCATACATCAAATTAATCTGTTAAAAAATTACTTCAGTTTTAAAAATGTTCCAAGACCTCTGGATTATGGTCAGCTTACTTCTTTAGAAGCGCGTATGCAAATGTAACCCGAGATTAGAGCTGTTGAGAGGCCAAAATAGGAATTTTTTAAATGCGAAACTTAATTAAAAAGAAAAACAAATTAAACACTTATAGAACAAAACACAGTTTTCGACCTTAAAGCCAAGTATGGGTTATCATCAGTTGCATCTACATCTCGTAGACAGTGATGATTAAAACTACTTTCTGATGATGACCTAAAAGGTCAAAAAGCTCGTTGTTATTAATTTATGTTTGTTATGATTTGTTAAATGTTTAATTTGTTTTTCTTTTTAATTAAATTGCGCGAAAGATTAAAAACAAAAACACATTTATCTTACAAATTTATAATTCTGAAAAAAAGGAAACTCATTTCACAATTCGTTATCACCATTGATTTAAATTTCTCTACCGCAATAAAGCAAAAAAAAACCATAGCAACAGAATGTCGCCTCTTTTCAAGTTGTAGTGTGTATGAGCATCAACATTAAAACTAAATTTAAAGAATAAATATATTCAAAAATCAAATTATTTAAATTATCTAAATTATTTATCTAAATTAAATCCCTCTAAATGAATATTTCAGACAGCCGCTTAACTAATTAAACATAAACATTCTATATATTCTAGAGTCCCTCGAAAATTTCTGCATATACATATACTGCAACTTAAAGAAGAACAAATTGTTGCCGCTAGACCGGTAACTCATATTCTTCTATGACGGCTCACCATGCTCATCACCTTTTCCCATTAAAACACAAAGTGTTTAACATTGAACCGCGTCAAAACCAATATCTCATCCATGTCCAATTAAATATATTGTTTCTATTACAACATCTGCCACTCGCCTTCAACTAAATTTTCTGTAATTTCTTCAATGCTCAGTCTTCAAAAACTCGACCCACAGAACTCTCCTTGAGTGTCCTAATAACGTGAACAAGCATCCTGCCTTTTGGGAGGATCACGACCATGTAGGTTACATTTAATTATTCAACCTTAGAATAAGACTTCCTAAAACATTAATCTATAAAGTTGCTGGTATAAAGTAAACAAATGAAATGCCTAAATTTGCACTTTTTCTTTCTCGAAGACTGTTTTTTGAAGTTTAAATGAACTATTTCGATAGAAAAGTGCCAATTTTCTTCATATCAACAAACTTATAATGAAGTCATTAATTTTAAACTCGAGTATTCCTCCCCTCGCTTGCAATAATGATAAAAATTGAAAACAAATTTGTGAAAATTATACGTCCCAAAACAGTCATTACTCATGTGTATTGTCGATTAAATCGAGCTGAACAATTATTAGATATACCCACTTTACTTAATGGTTTTCCTAGAGCATCCTTTTTCCCTCCCATCAAGTTCGTCTTCTAGTCGTCGATTACATTATGAATGGTTGAACGAGAAAATTGGCTACCTTCACTTTGCATCAATAGGTTTGGAAACGTCAGCTTCATTATTTATACAAAACCGAGAGTATCTTTCACCTAAACACAGCGCTATCCTTTGTCTATCAAAGTACGGCACCATCCCTTCCCTATACAATATTCAACTCGAGTCAAATGTAAACAAACTCGCTTAATAGAAACATCCTTCACCGAAAACTAGAGAGCTGATCGACTTTTCTGCTTAACGAATTAACCTGAAATTACATTACAATTTCAAACGAATTTTACATAGTTACATGATTAAACCAATGAGAAAGTAGGGCGAAATATGCGGAAAAATAATTCTCGCGTGATTTTCACATGGGAAATTAATTCTTTATAGTAATATTAATACCGTGGTAATACGAAAACTATGAATTATTTCTTCAAAATCAAGGCTGAGATGGATTAACCCGGTAAAAAAATAATGTGATCGGGTAAACTCGGTTTTGGCCTTGGGGGTGATATTAAATCTCAAAACATTCGAACAATAATAATAAATAATTTTAAAAAAATTATACCGTACTTTGCCATTCTTCTTTAAACGGATAAAAAGTAATGGCAGGAAAAAAGATGAGCTTTTCATTTTCTCTAGTTATTTACGGATGTTGCATCGTGTGACCTTTAAAGTTTACGTATACTGTAGCCATCATTTGTAAAAAAAAAAAACAAAAAAAAAAAAAAAAATTAAACAGAAATAACTTTTTAATAATTGAGAAAAAAAAAGTTAGTTTTGCAAATAGAGGTCGCTGATACCTAAAATGTTATATACTGTAACTTATAGTTTTAAAAATAAATTTCAGATTATATAGAATTAATGCGAAAAACTCTTTAAGAAACAATTCATTTTCTATAGCGCTTTCAGTGCGAAAGGGTTTTGCTAGAAAGCCGAGCTTCGCATTCAGGCGGTGCTTTTCTATCGTTCTCTCTTGGTTTTCCCATGACAGTTATTTTCACCATTTATCCTTTCCAATGCATTAACACGAACCATGTTTTCAAATAAAATATCACAAATGGACAAAATCGATACAATTGACATACATTTCTCTTTCTTATCTCATCCCAAATAGCGTTACTCAAACGAGTAAACATCAGATCGATACAATACACACATTAATACCGTGTAAAATTCAATTTCATAAGTTCGCACAATCGCAGCTCCCGAAGATGACATCTTACAAATGTCGCAACATCAAATAAATCACTCAAACTATAAAAATAAAAATTAAAAAAAAATAAAATTTTTTCAAAAATTAAACCATAAATTTTTCTGATTTTTCTTTGTATGAAATATGTACGGCCATCGATTGCACCGTAATCAACTTATTTCATCACACTCATTTTATAACGTGAGAATGGAAAACGGTTTTAAATATTAAACTTACCCAACTGTTTCGAGCGGAACTAGAGTACAATATGTTGAAACATGCTTGCCAATGTGGTAGTTAGGGTTAAGTTAGCCTCGTTAGGAATCCGCAGCAGACTAGAAGATTGCGCTTCGCTGCAGCACCAGCGGATTACACAGTCAAGCGACGAATTCGTTCTGCTAATTCGATGGTTGGTGAACAAAAAAGGAAAAATACATCTAGCAAATCACAGCCTCCCATCGCAAGCGGCACGGCACTTGGGCGAGAAGCGAGTACCGCGCAAGACTTTCTCTGCACCTGCTCCAACAGTGAAGAATAGCGAAAGCCGTGCGCAGCGCAACCCACACCGAGCTTGTTGCCTTGGCGACCGAAAATGCTCCCTCTGTGAGTGAGCAATGAAGGTTAGTTTACTCGATCAATATTCTGTCCTCAGCGTCGTATGATGGGCTGAGTCCAACACCGAAAGAGGGCAACGATGTCGCGACAAGTTTTATAAAGTACAAATAATTCTTTTCTAAAGCTGCATACATTTATTCTATATTTCTTTTATAATTTGAATAAAAAAATTAAACATTTACGCAGCACATTAAGTAAAACATTATACGCGATGTCTCTATCAAGTTAATAAAAAGCAATAACATTGGATCGTAGTTATTATTTCCATGTAAAATAAAGTGATAATATAAAAAGCGGAAAATAAAGAATGAAAACGGACATGTTAATGCATTTTTCCGAGAAGAAACTTACAATTCACGTTCGATGATTTCCTTTTATTTTATGTGGGAACAATCATTCCGCTCGATATTTTCACTCTTTTCCAAAGGAAAAGTGGGGTTCAACACATCCAATTTCTTCCCACACACCGTCCACTTTCGGCTTTAATGGCGGTTTGTCACGTGACTAAACCGAGACATTACAAAAGTATCAACTTAAAAACGTCTTAAATGAACTTTCCTAATATTAAATCGCTTCAATGCATTCGTAACTTGAATCTTTCCATGTAGACGTAAAAAGATGCAATTTTAAAGGTCTAAAATTGCCAATAAATAGAGTACATCATTAAAAAATATTCTTCTCACACTTTGCTCCTTATATCCTTATCCAATGGTATTGATTATTTTGGTTAAGTTATGCTCAATAAGCTGTGCAAATTCAATTCTCAACTCTTCACTGGGCATGATTACCATTACTTTGTTTCATGATTAACATGGGAGGAAGTAAGAGGAAAGGGGTGTTTACTAAAATATCGTCTAGAGAATTTAACAAACGATGGAGCAATTTCACAAGGCGTGACTGCAATTCACAAAAGATACCCTTCTTCTAAATATTCCGCTTGCAACTGCAACTGAAGAGTTTCCTTCTACAACTATTTCGTGATGATAATAGAATATCTAAAATAGAGTTCTATTTGAGTGACAAAAGGGAAATAATTTAAAATTGACTCTAAAATTGTCCATTGACCACTAGAAAAGATTATCCTGGAAATATTTAGTTAATACCAAGTAATACTAGGATTGTCCAATTCTTGACCAAGTGGTATAACCTCTGATAAGTGCTTCTGACACTCCAATATATAGCAAAGTAAATGAATACAAATTACACACGTAAAGTATATCGTGGTAATTTTCTATTATTCGGCAAACAATAGTCCCGCGGTTGCTTGACAGTTCGATTGCAGATGATCGTATGAAGAATTGATTTACAGTAACCATCATTGTTGTCAGTTCTATTCTACATTGTTTTGAAACAATTTTAAAGGGTTTACGACATTAGATATTTTATAGCTGAAGTAGTGGAACTACCTGTCACATGACAGGGGAAGTTTGTTCGATGAAGGGACCGATCAGCCGTCCCTGAAAACCAGAAAACCAATCTTTCAAAGCAAAGCGAGCAAAATTAGTCCTAGTGGAAAAACCTCACATGACATGGCACGGCACAGCCAGGGTTAACCAAAATATTTGGATTCAAAATACAAATTATAAAATACAAAATACTCAAACGATTCAAAATACAATTGTATTTTGTATTTTAAAATTTGTATTTTGTATTTAAAAATGTGTGTTTTGTAATTCAAAATGTGTATTTTGTAATTCAAAATATGTATTTTGTAATTCAAAATATGTATTTTGTAATTTAAAATATGTATTTTGTAATTTAAAATATGTATTTTGTAATTTAAAATATGTATTTTGTAATTTAAAATATGTATTTTGTAATTTAAAATATGTATTTTGTAATTTAAAATATGTATTTTGTAATTTAAAATATGTATTTTGTAATTTAAAATATGTATTTTGCAATATATTGTTAGCAACAAGACTAAAAAATTGTATTTGCAATACATTGCTCTTCAGTTTGCCCAAAATACAAAATAAAAAATACAAAATGTATTTTAAAATACATGTATTTTGGTTAACCCTGGGCACGGCACAGGACTACCGATCAGTAGCCCTTGCCAACACATGCAAACATGCTCGTTGTCAATAGAGGAACTGTTCAGCAGTCTCTAAAAACTAATCTTGTGTAGCGCAGCAAGTGAGATTAGTCGTAACGCCTGCGGCGGGCTAACCTAACCTTAATTGATTTAAATATGCGCTCAAACAGACACATCATTGGACTGCACGCGCCTGAGATTTGGGTGTTCTCATGTAAATGTGCCGTTGTTGCTTGGCGACAACTGCACAGCCAAACCTTATTGTGATAACACTACCACACCACACATTGCTGTGATCGAGTCATTGCAATAAAGTTCGGGTGTTGTTCCAAGAATTGTTGTTGCATATTGTACGTGGCATCCTCGAACAGCGTGACATGACTTCCGTAACGTACAGACGGAAGTAGCAGTTAGCATTTTATAATAATAGATAATTTTCGCCATCCCTTAAAATAGGCAAAAGGATTTTTATTTCTTAAAGTTTTCAGAACATTTAAAAAAAATTATTTTGTATCCCGAACAGCTTATTTGAGCTTGGTGAGGGATACAATTTACCAACTGTTTCTGACGTCACAATTGGTATTCCCCATGTTAAAAATACATAGAGTTTACGTCACAACTTCGATTTGGTCTCGCTATATTATCGTCTGCTCGTTTACACAACTTCAACTTCAACCTTTAATTTTTTTGAAAAAATCTCTGAAAAATTAATTCAGGGGTTTTAAATGATGCTTGATCCAATGGACCAATAAAATATCTGATGTCATAAACCCTATAATCTTTAATCTTTATTTTTGAGATTTTGTGAAAGGCGATGTTTATATTATACTCTATATCCTCCATTTTTTTTATTGTTACTATTAAGTTATCTTATATTACTAATAATCAAATGGAATCTAGGTAATATTTTCCGTAACATCCGACCATTTCTTCTGCCACTGATTTTCACGCTCGTCCGGCCATGATAAGCTTCGACTAAACAAGACCGGTGGAAACTTATATCCCAGTCGGAGTCTTGCTGGCGGTGCAATCATGGTCAAAATGAAACAGGAACACGCACCGAAGGATCAAGCTTGATATTCGCTCAATTGTTATAGAAAGAGAAAATTTGATTTACGGTATTATTTAACCGTTGTAGCAAATCCTAGCAACCAAGACCAGCTTTTCCCGCAATAGAAAAATATTATTATATTATCGGTATGAAAAACAAAGAAAAGCTCATAAATAAATATATTTAAAAAAAATTAGAAAAATAAAAAATCGACTGAATTTGTCATTCTGGAGTAATGAAAGAGAACGTCGAGTTTAGAAGATGTCAAGAATGACGTGAACAAATCGATTGTGAAAAATGTCAACCATGGAAAGC